>CANUEP010109980.1:0-83819 GCA_947857235.1 Jatropha podagrica
AATAAGACCAACAAAGTAAATTACTCTCATAAGCATGTCAGACTCAAGCATGTTTTCTAAATAAATCTTGATCGCAGATCAAATAATTATTCAAAAACTTCCAAAGCTTTTTTTTTTCCTTAGTAATGGAACGTAGAAATGACTCTATTGCATTGAGTATTGATAAATGATTACTAGTTATCAAACTGCAGAAATTTATTACTATTACAAAGCAATAATAATATGAATAATCCAATGTTGGATGAGATATGGATTAAAAAGGAGAATCCAAAGCCGTATCTGTGAAGTTTAGTACAGATAGAGGAAGAAACTAGTCTCAACAACATTTGAATAAAAAAGAAAAAAAAAAGGGAAAAGGGGACCAATGTCAACAACATTCAAACTAATTTTACTTACGAATCTTTTTTCTTCTTTGCCATATGCAATAATAAAAACGAAGCACGTTTCTACTTTGTGTAATAAAGCTTTAACACTAAGCCAAAATAGATTGCGATCACAAATGTCGATGAACGAGAAATTTACCTCGTAATGGCCAAGTGAAGAAGAAGAGAAGGGAGAAGATAGCAATCGGAGAAGAGATGGACGACGAACGAAGAAGAGAGGCGAGAAGAGAGGGCTGGGAGAATATGTCGATGGTGAAGGGAGAAGAGATGGAAGGTTAGGGCTCCGAAACGGTGTGGTTTTGATGTTTTGGGTGGATTGGATAAAACAGTGCGTTTTGAGCTTGGGTTGAATTAACCCAAGCTGGTTAGGTGAGACCCACTATAATATTAAAAAAATGCAAAACCCTAATTGATTTTCTAATTTGGGTGACAATATACCTAAGTGTTGAGTCAGGATGCCCGAGGGACGAAGGTGAATTTAGAGTGATACTATAACAGGTCGCAAAGTTGCGGTTTTTTTTGTTGCTTAGGCAGGTTATATATATCCACACTTTTTGCTTTGTAATTATATGTTTTTATTGGGAAATTTATTTAATAAAACTTTGAGAAGCATATTCGGTTTTTCTTATATTATTTATTTTTGGATAAAGGTATATAGTTAGTCGCACCGTGCTGTGCATGGAAAGTTTGCTAAAGTAATTAAAGTTAGGGATTAATATTTTATTATTGCATTATTATATATAGTTAGGTTTGAAATTATCCACTTCTTGAAATTTTCTTCTCCTACGTCCAAAAATCTTCTTTTGAAATTTAGAATGTCCCACTTATTGGTCGGTTGTAACAAAGCTTAAAATAGCGCAACTTGTGGTTTGGTTGGGTAAGATGCTTATCTATAAATAATTATATATAATTAAATAAATATAAAATAATAAATTTTGTTAAAACTCATATTTTTGAATTGAAATAAAATTAAAACTAATGAAATTGATTAAAATAAAAATATTATAATAATTAAATTTCAGTATAATAATAGTTTATAAGCTCGACTCTTTTGTATATTTATTTAATTAATTTTATAATTTGTCCATCAACTTTCAATTTGACGGGAGTTTTAAACTACCACCGTCGGTTGGGTAAATTGTCCTTTTCTTACTGTTAAATAAAAACCAATTCTTAGGCGTAAGTTTGGTGAATGGTAATTAATTGAAGGCTGTAGAAATGGATGAGAATTGAGAAACGTCCAAACAAAACCTTATCTCCACAGTCAAAAAGGCTTTATAAAAAAAACTTCATGAACAGTAAAATTCACCTTTTACTACCAAAAATGACAAAAGGCAATTTCTGTCTAATCTAATAATAATAGCTCCTAATAATAAGACAAACAAAAGGTAAATAATTCACCTAACTTCTTATTTTTTTCACTTAACAATTTAACCAGGGTCACCACAATTTAACTTCTTATAAGTCGGCAACTTCTATTTTTTCTTTCTTGCACTAGTCAACAATCTGGCATCATTTTCTGCTATTTGTACGATCATTATATGTTAAAGCCGCCAATGCAGTAGTGTCATGTTGGATGCAACTTTATTGGATATGCTTACAGTATAAGTCCACTCGGTTTTTTTCCGTTGAAACATAAAAATTAAACATTGCAGATATAGGAAAGAGCAGTATTATGAGAATCGGATTAGATAAAATTCAGAGTTTATTGAAATTGAAAGGTTTGATCGAATTTATTATGATTAAACTGAATTTTTATATATAATATTTTTAAATATATTTATTAAATAAAATTAAAAATATAAGTTAGAAAAAAAAAGTTGAAAAATTTTTAAATTTAGATTTTAAAAATAAAATAAAAATTATTAAATAATTTAAAAAAAAAAATTAATTACCATAACATATATTATTATTTTGCAATTTAATTACTATATTAAGATTTAAGTTTATAAATAAAAAGGCTCAAAAATTAAAAAATTAGTGGACCAAATTTTTTAGAGGCCCAAATTAAAAAAAAAAGCCCATAATTTTTGAAAAAGTACTCAAAATTGAATCGAACTGGTTTTTTATCGGTCCAATTCGACGGTTTTTAGCCTATTTTGACCGATTTTAACCGGTTCAATTCGGTTTTCTAGATTCATGATTGTCCAATGCAATCTGGACTAGATCACAATTCGATTTTTAGTTGAATCGATGGAACCGGCCGGTCCGATCCGATTCTCAGAGCTATGTGAAAGAGTTTGTTTTTATCTCGTGACTATGCTACTTATTATTTTTTGTTTCGAAGTAAATTTTTTATTTTTTTATTTAATAAATTACATATTTATGACTATTTCATACAGATCTAAATTATTCATGTGTTTGTTATTTTTTATGGTTTATTTTCATTTTGTGTGGAGTTTTTATTTTATTTTTTACATTTATTTTGGTTTATTTGGACATGTGTGCAATTCGTGGATAATTTTTTACACGATGATCATTGTTTTTTGAAGCCTACTAGTACAACGTATTGCTCCATTGAATTTAGTGGTTCGAATCCCTTATATTCGTCATCAACAACTAGTTCATGGATATTAAGCCATGCACAGAAGAATCAGAAAATTTGTCTAACAAGCCACTTTGAAGATCTATTAATTTTTTCAAGTTCACAATTCAATTTTCATTAGGATTTTTTATTAGAACAATGAACAATAATTATTTTAGTTATAATAGTTTTTTTTAATGTCTGGTCTTCCGGAGATGATTATATACTTTCTATATTATTTGTATCGATTTGAAGTTTTTAATGAAATCCTAATATATTATATTCAAATATATATTATATATATAAAATATATGCATATATATTTGTGAATTTTTTACAAAAAGTTTTATAGTATCCATAATTTTCACTTTTACTCATGAAGCATTTCAATTTATAAAATTGATCTATTAATTCATTAATTTGATCATTGAAAATTTCAATTTTTAAAATTAAATTAATTAAATAATATTAAATTGTTGAAAAATATTGTGAAAGAGAGAAGAAGAAGTTTTTAAACAAGCAATTGGCTTGATGGATTTTCATATACGATTTAAGGTATATATAATACACAGAAAATAGTTCAAAATAGGAAAATAATCTCCTAATATCTCCTAAAGATCTCCTAATATCTTTCTAATATATGCACAATCTACCCCAATAATTATAAGATTCTAACAAATATAAAAATTATTGTTTAAAAAATTTGCTAACTATATATTAAATTAATATTTTACATATAGAAATGAAAAATTTTAAAAATTATTATTGCTAATATGAAATGTGTGAGATTGACCTTGTCACACGCTAAACTTTGCTGAGAGAAGAGAAAGAAGGAAACATTACACCAAATTGCAATTATCCCTGTTTTAGATTTGGATAGTACAATTTGTTATCGTCAAACTAAGAAAAAAGGTTTTTTAGTATTAAATTTGCGTATTTAAATTATTAAGATTAAACATTCATTTTTATTGCAGGAAGCATAGAATCAATGAAGCTAAAGTTATCATTAAGGAAACTAAAGAAGAATAGTAGTGAAGTTGTTTCTTTCGTTATTGTTTAGGGAATCTCCTCATAAGTCAACAATAGAAATTGAATGTCAATCCAAAACTTCCATCATTTTAAATTTCAATAATTTTTAATTCCATGATCGAATTTCTTTTATGAATCAATTTTCACGCTTTTACTATTAGTTGTATTTTGGAGATAATATTCCATGTAATAAATATTTTATTATTAAAAAATTATTTTTTTATCTTTTATATTATACTAATCGAGTATAAGATAAAAGATAAAATCTATGAAACTACATTGTTTTGCAAAGTAAGTAATTATAATTTTGAGTTTTATTTTGCATTAAAGCAATGTCTCTAGATATCTTGGTCAATGTTTTCCTCAATATTGGTTGATGATTAGAACTTTTGAGACTAATATATGTTAGGTTCTTTCCTTTGTGAAAGGAAACAGTTGTTCTCATAAGTTTTGATAACATGTGATATCTATAATTAATTAATATATAGATGCTTATTGTTTAAACAAATCTACTAAATTGACTTACATGAGAGTTCTAATGAAAAATTACTTATATCTTTGGAATGCTCAAATGATGTATTAAGTGATCATTTGACTTGAAATTAATAAGTGATCTTGTATAGGGATAATTATGATTTGATTTTTCATTTACATTATTCATTTATGGATAGTAATCAATGAAGAATTGAATAGAGAAGGAACTATATAGAAATACATGTGTAATTAATATATGATTTATCACTTTAAGTAAATTAGGAAAAATGTTCTAATTGTTTTATATTAGCATGAATTAAAAAATCATTAAGCAAAGCTATAATGAAATTAGCAAATAGATTTAGAATTTCATTCAAATACTCAATAGCTAAAATTAAGAAACATGATTTAGTAAAATAGATGGACTCCATGGCTAATAACCAAATAAGAACATCAATCATGAAAGAATATTAATTAAGCTGATGATCCATGCACTTAAAGGTTAAGTCAAGCCATTATTAACTTTTCAAATATTTGGGTAGTTATAAAATGTTGCTAGACCATGTCCTTGATGTTTAAATATTAATTAATTAGTTAATTGTATTTATTACCAACATATTTAGAACTTAATGGGTTAAAAATATAAAAATAGATATGAGAAAGTAAAAAATAAGAAATTAAATCAAGCGTGACTTGATCATAAATGAACTTTGGAACATTAAGGGCAAATTATAATTTTAAATTTAATTATAATTTTGCCTGAATTATTAAGTTTTAACTTAATTTGAATCTAAAATTTATTTATTGAATTAAATTTTTAGATTACATAAATTGATATTTAATTATAATTTATTTATTTAAATAGTTAAATAAATAAATATAATTGACCTAGGACTTCCATATAGATATGTTTAAAAAAACGTCTAAAGGGACATATCCATTTACTTACTTTAGTTCTCTCATTGTGGAAGTTTAGGGGTCCGTCTCCATGATGACTAGGTCACGTTGTTTGGACATTCTGCTCCTCTCCGGCCAGAGGCTTTGCTCGTATTCCTTTGCTAAGCTTTTGATGTTGGATGTGTAGCCTTTGCTCGTATTCCTTTGCTATGTTTTTTATGTTGCACGTGTAGCCTGCTTTCACTTTGCTGCTTGTGCTAGTTTCATTTCCTTTTCTGTGTCTTTCTTTGTTTCTTTCTCGTCACATTTTGTTAATTGCTTTCTTTGTTGGCTGGTTTCTGGTTTTCTACATTGCTATTTTATCTTATTCCTTATTTTTTCTTTTTCGTTCCTCTTATCCTATTTACATAGTTTCAATGTTGTTTTGTGCTTTCATGTCTGCTTTTGTTTTCTCAATTGTGACTTCGCTTCTATTAGCTTGCATTCCTATAGTCTGTTGAATCTGCAAGACAGATGGATGGTTCTGATCACCCCTTAACGGATAGAGAGGCTGAGATCCTAGAGGCCTTAGAGGCATGTGAGTAGGAAGGGGTATTGTCATATTGTCTTGCTAGAAAATTGTGGTTTGATCGGGTGTTTCACAAATTTGCAATCATGGAGACTATAGTTTGAGTGTGGAAAACAAAACATGGCATTAAGGCTAGAGAGTGGGCAACAAATGTGTTTTTGTTTTAGTTCCATGATAAAAAGGAAATGCTTGCATTAATGTCCAATGGACTGTTGCACTTATATTGGTTTTGATGGAAATAATGAGTAACGAACAACCTTCAATTATCCATTTCAATTAAGTTTCATTATGGATTCGTGTGTATGATCTTCCCTTGCACTGTATGAATGAGAAGATGGTAAGACTAATAGGGTCTAAGTTAGGTGAATTTTTATAGTGGCTTGGGACAAAGGAAATGCAATGGGGGTTTCAGGTGTAGATAAATTTAGATCATGCTTTATTAAGAGGTTCTATGATTAAGCTGTCTAATGGTAAATCATTGTGGGTTCCTTTTAAATATGAAGGGTTACTTATTTTCTATAATCATTACCGAAAGTGTGGGCATGCTCTTAAAGCTTGTGATGAGCTTGATATAGATGGCGAGGTGCCAAAAGATTTGTTGCATTATGGGGATTGGCTCAAGGCTTCTCCTTTGAGTTCTTCTCGTGGAGTTAGTCATTATAGGAGTGAGACAGCAACATCTTTGGGTATGGATCAGAAGTTGGTTTTTATTCCACCTCTTGGTTCCCCTCGAGGTGATCTTGATTCTTCTCTTTGGCAACTACTAATGAGGTATCTGCAGATGTGCCTTCTTCTTTAATTGCAGAAGATGTTCTTCATCAGCTCAGCCATATGGTAATTACTATTCGTATCCCTACTCAGGTACGTTCTCTTCTATCCTCTAGTTCAGCCTTATCCATAATGGATGCCTCTATTTTGATGTCCCCACTACCACACCATCCCATTAGGCAGTCTAGTTCATTTACCCGTCCACTCACCTCTAACCCGATTCTATCATCTCTAGTATCCCAACTATGAACCTCAATCAGCCTACTGTCTTGCTTGTTATGACTGCTAAACCAACCCTTGTTGAGCCTAATACTTCATATTTGATTACTATTCCCATAACTTGCCCTATCGAGGATACACCTCCAACGTCAATCCTATGTTTGACGGAGTCCCACCAAATGACTTTGCCATTTCTAGACATTCCCATCACTTTCTAGGCCAAAAAATTGCCAAAAAGTCCTCATGGAAACGACAAGCTCATAATAATGGTATTGTACTATTAAGGGGAAGCCAAGAGTAGAATAAACAAAAGAATTTAGGTATGGGGACTATTACTGATTTTTCTTATGATTCCATGGGGGATTTTTCCAAATGCTTCAAAAAAGGTACGGGATTATGACTTTACTAATGCTAATGATATGGCGGAGACTGCTCAGTAATCTTGCCAGTCCCAATGAGTGTCTTATGCTAGAATTGCAGGGAGATTGGGAACCCTTATGCAGTTCAGTCCCTGAAAAAGTTGTTACAGCTTGAAGATCCCAGCTTTATTTTTTTAATGGATATAAAGTTATTTGGTTTTGAGATAGTTTGTGTTTGTGAGCAGTGTGGCTTTCCTAATGGTATAATTGTTAATTGTGATCGTGTTAATGGCAGAAGTGGAGGTTTATGTTTGATGTGGCATCATACTGTTGACATTAGATTGCTTTCTCATTATGCTTACCATATTGATGTTATTGCCAATCAGTTGTGGTGGTTTATAGGCTTTTAGGATGACCTGAAGAAAATTCTAGACACCTTTTGTGGGTGTTGTTGGACTTTCTGGCTCTAAAATCGACTCTTCCGTGGCTGGTAGGGGGTGATTTTAATGATACTTTGTTTCATTTTGAAAAAATTGGAGGCAAGTTAAAAAATCAGCAGAGATTGTATGCTTTTCATACCGTGTTTGATATATGTTAATTGGTGGAATTAGGTTTTACCGGGCCTCATTTTACATAGAGCAATGGTCACGTTAGGGAGAATATATTTAGGAGAGATTGGATCATTTTGTTGGCATGTCTGATTGGTTTGTTATGTTCCCGGGTTATAGAGTTGAGCATCTCACCAGGCACAATACTAATCATTGCCCTATTAAACTTTCCTAGTGTTCAAATAAGCTTTGTAACAGGAAACGGAGACCATTTCATTTTAAGCGCATGTGGATTAGGTAGACCTTATGTCGAGCAGTCATTGAAAATTCATGGGGTTTATCTGGTTCTAATTATGGTATGTTTATGGAGGATAAATTACTTTAGTGTAGCAAGGACTTGCGTCTATGGGATAAAATTACTTTTGGCCATGTCACTAATAATCTTTTACATCTTAGATCACAACTAAATATTTTGTAGGATGGTGTGCAATTAATGGAAATAGTAGCTAAACAGCGGGATATTGAGGCGAAATTAAAGGAGTTGCTGGAAAAGGAGGTATGTGGCCCAACGGTCTAGGGTTTAGTGGTTAAAAGAGGGTGATAGGAATACTTATTTTTTTCATTCTAAGGCCAATTCACGTCATAAAAGGAACCGTATTGACAGAATAAGGGATGATGCAGGTTGGGTGTTTGAGGAAGATGCTGATATAGCAAGGGTAATGATGAACTATTTTCAGCAATTGTTCCCTTCTTCAGAATAAATAGACTATTTGAATCTTCTAAGCTTAATAGAAGGGGCGGTCTCAGTTGAAACTAATTTGCAGCTCTTAGAATTGTTCATTAGGGAGGAGGTCAGGTATGCTCTAAAACAAATGCATCCTTCTAAATCCCCTGACCTTGATGGTATGTCTCCCTTGTTTTATCAAACCTTTTGGGGTATTGTTGGTTCTGATTTGGAAGATAAAGTGCTAAATGTTCTAGTATCTGACCTCCTTCCATTAATCATACTTATATCGCTCTAATCCCTAAAATTAAGAGTCGCATGATAATTAAAGATTTTAGGTCCCTCAGTTTTTACAATGTAATTTTTAAATTAGCTAAAAAAGCAATTGCTAATGGGCTTAAATCCTTAATGTGCCTGATATAATTAGTCTTCCTTAATCTACATTTGTTCCTGGGTGTCTTATTATTAACAATGCTCTTATGGCCTTTGAAATATTTCATTCTATGAAAAACAAATGTTATGGGTAGAGGTCAATTTGTTCTCAAGTTGGATATGAGTAAAGCCTATGATCGGGTGGAGTGGAAATTCTTTAGAAAGGTAATGATTCCAATGGGTTTTAGTTTTAGGTGGGTTAAGCTCTTTGAATTGTATTACTACAACATCGTATTCTTTACTTATTAATGGGGAGCCAAAAAATATTTTTCTCCTCAGAGTAGTCTTTAGTAAGGGGACCCATTATTTCCTTATCTGTTTCTTTTTTGTGCTGAAGTCTTTATAGGTCACTTATTTTTTGTAGATGACAATCTTATATTTAAGAGGGCTACTCTAGAAGAGGCTAGTGAAATTTCAAAAATCCTTCAGTATTACGAGTGGGCTTCGGGTAAAAAATTCAACGTTGACAAGTCTGAAATTTCCTTTAGCGAGAATACTAGCATGACTATCAGTGAGGCTATTAAGTAGCGACTTTGTGTTTAGGGAATTCAGCATCATTACATGTATCTTGGCCTTTCGACTATTATAGGGTGCAGTAAAAAAATTATTTTCAACATCATTTATGATTGGGTACGATAGAAATTAAAATAGTGGAAGGAGAAGGTATGATTGACTTTGTCTTATTTTTCTCTTTCCAGTTGTTATTTAGCAGGTATGAGTTTCTTTTTTTCTTATCAAGCCTCATGCATATTAATTCATGTGACTTATATTGTAATGATTATTTGAATACTGTATATAGAAGTGCTTAATTCTTGTTTCATGTTTTATGTTTGAGTTATTATAAGATAGCAACATAGATAATTATTTGTTTACAAAATACATAACTGAATATAAATGATATTTCTTATATCTTTTGCTTATATCAATAAATTATGTTATTAAACTAAACTCTTATTTTTTTTAAGTACATAGAAAAAATGAGAGTTGATCGTGCTCGAATGTATAAGTGACATGACGAAAGTGGAAAAGGCATAAATAATGAGTTTAAAAATGGTATCAGAGAATTTATAAAGTTTGCCTTAACTCAAACAAACTTTGTATCTGAGGGCAAAGTAAGGTGTCCATGTGCAAAGTGTAACAATAGAAGTTTCAGGGATATAGATTTTGTTAAAGAGCACCTTTATAGAAATGGATTTGTCTCTAAATATGAGATTTGGACCTCACATGGAGAGGTGCAGGAAGATATTCTTGAATGTGAAGAGGATAATAACCTTGAGGAAAGGATTGAAATTGGTTTTGTAAATCCTCATCGTAACATGATTTTAGATGCAGTTGGACCTAGTTTCAACTTTAATATAGATGAACAAATGCAAGACCTTCCAAATAAAGATGCTGAAAAATTTTATGACTTATTAAAAGTTGTTGATGAGCCTTTATATGAGGGATGTAGGAAGCACACCACATTGTCAACCTTAACAATATTGTTAAATATAAAATCTGACTTTAGCTTTAGTGAGAGTTGCTATAACCGCATTTTGCATGCTGTGAAGCATTTTTTACTTGAAGATGAAAAGCTGCCTAGTGACTTCTACAAAACTAAACAGATGCTTGCAAAACTTGGGTTGGAATATCAGAAAATTGATGCATGTGTGAATGGTTGTATGTTATACTAAAAGGATGACAAAGATAAAAGTGAATGTTCAGTTTGTAATCATCCTTGTTATAAACCTAGGAGAGATGGTGAAAAGGATAAAGACATTCCCTACCAAGTACTGCGGTACTTCCCTTTGACCCTAAGATTGCAAAGGTTATACATGTCTACAAAGACGGTTGAGTACATGACATGGCATCATACAACTTAGCAAGAAAATGGGGTTATGTGTCATCCAAGAAATGGAGAGGCATCAAAAAATTTTAATCGATGTCATCCTTCTTTTGCTGTTGAGCCTAGAAATGTTAGGCTTGGTCTCTCATCTGATGGTTTTACACCATTTGGGCAATCTACAAACCCTTATTCTTGTTGGCCAATAGTTCTGACACCCTATAATCTCCCACCTAGAAAGTGCATGAAGAACCCTCATATGTTCTTGAATCTTGTCATCCCTGGTTCTAGAAATCCTGGACAAAACATTGACGTGTACATGCAACCTCTAATTGACGAATTGAAGCAACTGTGGAAATTTGGGGTGCTGACTTATGACTCATTTAGGAAGCAAAACTTTAATATGAGGGCTGCACTTATATGGACTATTAGTGACTATCCAGCTTGTGACATGTTATTTTCATGGAGCACTCATGGTCTCATGTCATGCCTTATATGTATGGAACATAGCAAAGCATTTTATTTGAAAAAGGGAAGAAGGTTACATTCTTTGATTGTCATTATCAATTCTTACATTTGGAACATCAACTTCGACGAGATAGAAAGTCATTTCTTAAAGGTAAGGTTGAAAAGTCAATGCCTCCTTTACAATTAATGAGTAATGAAGTGTGGGAGAGAGTTCGTGGTTTACCAAAGATAATTGATCGAAACAAGGTAAAGAATCTGTCGAGATTTGAAAAAGAACACAACTTGACTAAGAGAAGTATCTTTTGGGATTTGCCATATTGACAAAAAAATCTCATTCGTCATAATCTTGATATTATGCACATTGAAAAGAATTTCTTTGATAACATATTAAATATTATGATGAATGTAAAGGGTAAGACAAAGGACAATGACAAAGCTAGACAAGACTTGGCTAATCATTATAACTGACCAAAATTAGCACTTGAAAAAAGGGAACAATGGGAAGGAAGTTAAACCAAAAGCAGTGTACACATTAACAGATGACCAAAGAAAGTTGGTGTGTGAATGGGTTAGAAAGTTGAGGCTTCCTAATGGGTATGCTTCAAACTTATCTAAATGTGTTGACATGAGCGACTTGAAGCTGTCTAGGATGAAGAGTCATGACTGCTATGTTTTTATGGAGAGACTACTTCTAATTGCATTTTGAGAATTCTTGCCTGAGGCTGTTTGGAATGCATTAGTTGAGGTATCTTTATTTTTCAAAGACATATTCTCCACAATTGTGCAAGAAGGTCAAATGAAAGGATTAGAGGAGAGTATTGTTGTAACACTTTGTAAACTAGAGAAGATATTTCCTCTTGGGTTTTTTAATTCAATGCAACATCAGCCTATTCACTTACCATATGAAGCCAGAGTCGGTGGCTTAGTGCAATGTAGATGGATGTGCCCATTTGAGAGATAAATACCTAAATTTTTACTGTCCATACATCTTAAGTGAATTTCATAATTATATGATTTTTTTTTAGGTTTTTACATCATTTGAAGGAAAAGGTTAACAACAAAGTTCATGTGGAGGGTTTCATATGTGAAACATACATCATTAAAGAAACTTCTACCTTTTGCTCTTATTATTTTCAACCTCACATTCAAACAAAAATTAACCAAGTAAATCGGAATGATAATGGTGGTGAAGTTGAACACCCTAATGGATGCCTTTCTATATTTGCTCACCATGGTCATCCAGCTGGGAAGGAAAAGAGTAGATGGTTGACGAAAGAGGAATATGATGCAGCCTCCATATATGTTCTTTTAAATTGTGATGAGATTGAACGATTCATAAAGCAAGTCCTGATAGTCTAATATTTCACTTTTGTCTACTAGTTATATAATTACGTTATCCTATAGTCTCAAATGATATATATACATGATATAATTGTAGAATCTTTGAATAGCAATTGAAGGAGGAGAAGCCTAATATTAGTGATGAAGAAATAGAGATTAAGAAAAATAAGGAATTTGCAACATGGTTAAAGAATTACGCAAGTTTTAAAAAAATATTTAAAAATTATATTTTACATTCAAATGTAAATAGCATGTGAAATTAAGTCATTAACCAACTTATCTTTATGATATTTGATCCTATTCATAATGTTGTCGATTGTCGAATAAAAGACATATCACATGGTCCATTTAGCAAGATAGTTACATGGCCTCAATATTATGTCAATGGCTACAAGTTTCCAACTCTTGACTACAACTCAAGTAAAACAATAATGAACAGTGAAGTATGCATTAAAGGGTCCAACTATAACAATTCTAAAAGTGACTATTATGGTAGGCTGGTCGAAGTGATATAGTTACAATACCTTAATGCATCCAATAAGCGAACTACTGTTGTGCTTTTCAAGTGTAATTGGTTTGATCCTTGAATGGATATAGAATGGAAAGTCCATAAACATTTTTGGATTGCTTGATATAAATCGAAAAAGGAAGTTTTTAAAATATGAGCCTTTCATATTGGCAGAGCAATCTCAACAAGTTTATTTTGCTGAATATCCTAGCAAGAGGAAAGAAAGAACTTATTGGTGGGCTATTTTTAGTGTAAAAGAAAGACATATGATCAATGCCCCAAGCATGCCTTACCAAGAAGAGAATTCTAGAAATTTTGTGCCTATGTTAAATGATGATGGGCTTGTTAATCTATGTTCTACAGGTGGCGAAGTGGGAAAAGTGGAATAGAAGATAATGAAGAAGAAGGAAGTGTTGAATTTGAAGAGGAAGATGATGAATATGACGAGGAAGACTTTGTTTCCCAATCTGAAGATGAAGAGGAACTTAATGATATTGTAGAGGGCCACAATAGTGAAGATGATAGTAATGATGAAGAGTTGTCAGACTCTTCATATTAATGTGACTTTTTTTTTGTTGTTTTGCTAGAATATTATGTGCTTTAAGTTTTGTTTAATTAAGTTTCAATTATTATTGTTATAATAATTAGTAGTTACATGACCCTCAATATTATTCTTCTTTACATGGGCTAAGTTTTGGAAAGTATTTGCATATTTGTATTCATAATACTTACAAAAATAAATTGTTTCATAATTTCTCTATCTCATATAGATATGTCGAGAGGAAAAGGATCAAAAAAGCTTTTGCCCCCAAGAAAGATTAGGTTACAAGGAGCAGCTCTTGCTTTGAACAAAAAAATGAGTAGTGGTGTGAAATCGAAAACCCAAGAGCGAACTCTTGGGATTACTAGTGTTTCTCAACAACATTTTGAAGCAAGCCAAGTTGTGGCTAAAGAAGTGGTTTGTAATGTGAATTCAGCATCAACTCAAGTGGGTTCCCATGTAGTTCCTGCTATTTCTCAATCGCATTCTATTGGGAATCAACCTTCATGCCCTAATCCTGATTTGCATCATACTAGTCTGCCTATAATGAATGACAATCTTGAGGATTCTATTGAGACTGATGAAGATGAGGATGCTCCACAAATTAATACAGATCTTCAACCACAAAAGTCTGTAGATGGTCACACATACTTAGAACCAAATGGAACAACGTAAGTACTTCTACTATTTGATTCTTTTCTAGCATAGATACCTTTTGATTCTTTCTTATTCTCCTTTATTCTTCTATTGAATGATTTTTATTTATTATTATATTTTAATTTGTGTTTTTGAGTTTCAATGAACCTTTGAAATTTATAAATTGTTGGCAGGATAACATAAATTATTTAATTGGGTTAGATGAAAGTAACATAGCAAGAATTTAGTAGCCTCATTTTCTAAGTCACATAATTGATTTCAGAAATGTGTTACTATCATTTATTCGTTAATTGCTTATATAATTACATTTATTACTAGAAATAGGTTAATTAAACAAAATTTGTCGAAAGTTTTTGCTTTAATTTTCTATTCACTATTTTTGTTATGTTAGAAAAGAATAGGTGAAGTAGATTATGATTGTTTAATTTCAAAGTTGATGACTGCTCGTCATTTCAATTTTTATGATTTTGCTACATCTTTGGGTATCTTTTTTGTGATATGTATATCCAATTCATATTAAACCTAAGCTAGGATAATTGCTTAAACTATATCTTCCTTGAACGAAAATATTAAAATAATAAAAATACCTAGAAGCATGCAAGAGAGAACCTACATTCTATTTTGCTTTGATTATCAATATGCATTC
This sequence comes from Jatropha podagrica, assembly GCA_947857235.1. NCBI lineage: Eukaryota > Viridiplantae > Streptophyta > Magnoliopsida > Malpighiales > Euphorbiaceae > Jatropha > Jatropha podagrica. Next base: position 14,909 of record CANUEP010109980.1, read on the forward strand.
TGCCTTTTTTGTTAATAGGATAGCAGATTAATGGAGCAACACATATAACTAAATTCAGAAATAAATTTAGACACCACACACAGATTAATGCAGCAACAGGGAAAAAAAAAGACTTGGACTTTAACTTGAAATAATGGTATAAATGCTTTTTTTTGTCAGATTCTATTAGGATAAGAATTAAGTTTCATTTGTCACTTCTTAATTTACATTATTTTGTTATAAGCTGGATACATGGACTTCGACTTGAAATAACTATTTAAATGTTATTTTTTGTCAGATTCTTTCCATATGTTGTTGTTCATGAAGTAGCAAAAATAATTAGAAAGGCTTTTAGTGGCCCTGGCCCATGGTATAAGCGGAGTGACGTACCAACTGAAGTTAGTAAAATGTGGTTTAAAGAATTTCAAGTATTATTGTTATGAATATTGCACTTAAAAATATTACAAGATTTGTTATCTATGGTTACAAGTATACAAATTTCTGTAGAAATTTCAAGTAGCTTCATATTAATTATCGTTAGCTTGATTCAAATTTGCACATAGTATATTTAGAATGTTATTACTTATTCTAAATTTTATATACAATGTAGAAAGAGTACACTTGGGAGATGCAATATGATTGTGCTATTAGAAAGAATTTTGAGATTATAAGAAAAGTTAGATTGAAAAACAGTCTTTATAAAGCTAGGGAGACATTTAAGAAAAAAGAAAATCCCCTCAAATTAGATTACCAAGGAACACTAGGAAAGCCTTCAAAGCTATTGGAGTACTACAGCTTACAAGAATATTTCTATTACAAATTCTAAAAACAGAATGAGTAGTAATGATGGCTTTGGCCCATCTAAGCAAACCTCAGGTTCAGTGGCAGCTACTGAATACAGCAGAAGACATGTACTAAGTTTACTTTCTTACATATTTTTCATTATAATCACATTTTAAATTAACTTTTTTATAATTACATCTTAAATTAATTAATTACTTATTAAATAGTATTTATATGTTTTTGTAGAAAGACACCACTAGGAAGCGACTTAGTGTCTCAAAATTATATGAAAAGACCCATATGAACAAGAAGACCAAGACCTTTATTGATAAGAAATCAGAGACTGTGGGTAAGTATTAATGATTTGGCTTTGATTACATTACAAAAATGAATTTAACATTGCATAATGTATATAGTTTTTATTAGATTTATTGATTAGAATTTGTTACTAGATTGAAAAATTCATATTCATGTGGTCTAATATCAAGATTTTGTGAATATCTGTTTACAAGTGCTATTGACTTGAACTATTTCAGCAAAATAGATGATAATTGATTGTTTTTTAATACCATGAGTTGATACTATAGATATTGTATTTCTTTGGCATCAGTCATGCAATATAGTTATAAATATATTATTCTTGAAAGATGAGAACAACATGCGTACAAGTAAATTGTTATGTACATTAAGTGCAATAAGAAAATTATATCTTGTAGGAGAATGATCCCAACAAGAAATAGCATAAAAAAGTTACAAGGTAGTAACTAAGGCACTAGCAGAGCAGATAAACAAATATAGTTAGCAAGATGTGAAGATGTGAAACAATTTGTTGAATTTTATTGAATATGATTATACTTAAGTATATATAATGATACTTTATGATGATTTGGTAATATTGAAACTGATAATTAGTCTAATAGCATGGATTGTGAAAATCTTTATTAATATGAACTTGTCAAATTTCTATGTCACTGTTTTGCTAATATTTGTAATCATAAAAAAGGTCATGGTTTTTATGTTATAATATTGTTATGTGAACAGTGTTTTCAGTTTTGCTTATATATATATATATATATATATATATATATAACAGTGTAATATAATATAACATAATGTTTTGGAATGGATGGGGTTGGATCAAAATTTCTCTATTTTTAATTTTGGAATTTGGTTTTTCAATTTTTTTTAAATTGGAAAATTGATAAAGATGGATCATTAGTTGACATAAATAGAGTTTCTTTCCTTGTTTACCATCCATTTATTTGAAAATTTGATAGTTTTTATATGAGTCTATTGCTTACATAGTTTTTGAAATGGAAATTCTTATAAGAATGATATTATTGCTTCAACAATTTACATTCCAGGTTCTATTAAGAATTTTTCATTTTTTTTTAGAATGCTTTTTGAGAAAAGTTGAATGAAAAAGTGGCTGATGTGACAAATGGAGAAGCTAATTCCAATAATCAACAAGCATCATAACCTATGGATGAACTTGAACTTTCTATTTGGACAAAAGTGGTTGGTGGTCCAAAGAAAGGAAGAATACATGGATTAGGAACTAAATCTTTTCTTATTGGTAGTTCAAGCCCTCATTATATTGGATCACAAAGTTCACCTCACAAGGTTCTCTATGATCAGGAATAGCTAGAACAAGAGCTAGAAAAAAAGATTGCCGAAATGCTTGAACAAGTACGTGCCTAGGTTGAAGAAAAGTTGACTGAGAACATAAAAATCAAGTCCAACAACAATTCTTAGCTAGTTTCGAGAATGAAGCATTTCAACAACAACTATTAGATCGCATTCGCAAAAAGATGGGATAGATTTCAATTTTTTATTCATAACTTGAGTAGCATTTTTTTTTCTAGCAATGTTTTGGAGACATGAATATAATTTCAATTCTTATTCATGACTTGAGTAGCATTCGTTTTTCAGCAATGTTTTGGAGACATGAATGTTTAGAACTTTAGTTGCAATTATAGTTTTGGTTTTTGTGGTATTTTAGTGGTTTTGACTTTGGAAAATGACATTTATAATTGATGAATATTTGACTACCCATAATGTTAATATGATTCTTAGCATTTGATATGACTTTGCTTTATATGCTAATTGATCACAAGTTATAGCTAGATAAAATAAAAATGATCATAGTTATTCGATTAGTAAATTTATATATGATAGTTATGTCTTAATTTATAGTTAGAAATAAATTTAGAGACACAAGATCCCTTTCTAATATTATTTTTTGTAATAATTTGGATACAAAAGTTTTGCTCCTAATTTATGGTTCGGAACACATTCATTTTTAATATATTTTAGTAACTATTTGGAAACAAAAATCTTGTTACTATGTAATTATCATTACTTGATAAAAATATCTAGATATAAAATTTTTGTCTCTAACTTACGGTTAGAAACAAATTCAGAGACCTTAATTCCGTTTCTAATAAATTTTGGTAACAATTTGAATACGAAAGTTTCGCTTCTAGTTTACGATTAGAAACACATTTAGAGACCGCAAATTTCTTTCTAATATGTTTTAGTAACTATTTGAAAATAAAAGTTTTGTTACGAAATAATTATCATTACTTGACAAAAATATTTAGATACAAAATTTTTGTCTCTACTTTATGGTTAGAAAAAAATTTAGAGACCTTCATTCAATTTCTAATAAATTTTAGTAACAATTTGGATACGAAAATTTTGTTTCTAATTTACAGTTAGAAATAGATTTAGAGACCATAAAGTCATTTCAAATATTTTTCAATACTAATTATAAACCGATATACCGTCTTTATTAATAAACTTTTGAAACAAAATTTAAAAAAAAATTTAATAATTTAGAAATAGAATATACGCTTTCGAGATGAATAAGGTCAAATCTAAATTTAGACACAAATTTGTAATCATCTCTAAAATTTAGAAACGAGGTTCCTAGCAACGAATTTGGAAACCCCCATTTCCATCTCTAGCACCATTTTAGATACGATCTATTCTACATTAGAGACAAATTTATCTGTCTCTAATAACATTTTTTCTAGTAGTGGATGATCTATCTGTCATCACAATTTTGGTTGCTCCTTATAGCCTTATACTAACCCTAAATCTCAAATACTACTAACTAACCCTAAAATACTTGCATTGGACCAAGCCCAACATAAGTTGTCTTGCAAAAGCAATAAAAACTAATTGATTGGGTTTAAGTTCTAGGCCCAAATGTGTAGTCTACTAAAAGGATGTCATGTGCCACTTAATTAAGTCATGTGACACTTATTTAAACTAATTCTAAGGCCCAATAAAATATAAGTAAAGAAAGTCCAATTGAGGTCCAAAACATATTAAAAAAAAAAGGTCCACAATATTAATTAAAGATAGATAGGCCCAAACCCATTAAATGAGGCTTCTGCTTGTGAATTCAGCCTAAGCATGCTCCAATGTCCATAAGTATCTTGGCATTTCCTTAAGCTCTTCTCCACGCTTGATAAGCATATCTTCTTGAAGTTTTTATGAGATTAAAGCTTGTATGAAGATTTGCAATTGAGTTTTGACCTTTTTGGAACATGCTCTAGTGATTGGCCTCATTGGAATCTTCAAGCCTCCATCTTTATGGATGCCTTGATGAGTTGCATAAGGAATATTTGGATTGAAATTTGATTGTTGGGTTTGATTTTGAGAAGGAGTAGATTGGTAGGGGAAGAGTTTGGAATTTGTTAGGTAAAATCAATACTTGGTATTACAGCAGGACCATTAGAATTAACGTGTACCCCACCATTTGTAAGTCATGGCCTGTAATCAGTATCCTTAGTTGAGATACGATGCACGATTTATTCTTTTTGAAAAAAAAAAAGAAATTATCATGAAATTGACATGTCGTACTAAATGTATTTTATCGATTTTCATATCTGAACAATGATATGCACAATGATTTGGGTTTTAACCAAGATACACCCAAGTTGAGTTCTAAATTGAAATATATATTTGTTACAAGTACGAAGAAAAGGATAAATTGTGCAACAAAAAGATTTTAGTTCAAGATAATTAAATTCTTTTTGGTACAAAATGGAGTAGGGTGATTTATTACTTATTGTTGCAGATGGCATAACATTAATTGATAGAGTACTAATTTCAAAAGTATAGTTTCAACATTTAAAGGGTATTGAAGCATAGGATAACAAAATTAGACCAGTATCAACTGTATGTCTAATTTTTCTTTCAACTGTGCCATTGTAACGCTCGAATTTCAAAGAAAATATTATACTCCAAATATTGTGCAAATTAAGCAAATAAATAATAAAGGAGAATTTTATAAAATATGTTATCTATTTAAAACATTAATGAAATGTAAGGAATAACATTTGTAAGGTATTAAAGTGGTGAGTATAGAAAATTCTAAAACTGTTAGATGTATAATAATATAAATGCATATATATATATATATATATATATATATATATCTTAATAAGAAAATTTAAGAATTAAAGGAATAAAACTCTAAATCAAATGAGTTTAAATAATAAAATATGAAATAACAAAAAATGACATCTAGACTATTGTTTAACCAAAGTAACTAAAGGGGATAAAAGAAATATATTGTTCTTATAAGTGACAGCTTAACATGTGCACAACACAATACATGATTCATCTTTTTAAATTAAGGAAAAGGTATGTAATCCAAAAATTGTCTTAGATTTTAATTCATATTTTTCTAAGTTTTGATCTTTATTTTGATGAATCAAAACTTAAAATTTATCTTACAATATATTAATTAATCATTTATTATGTTTAAACTATTTTGGACAGAAAGCAATTAAACATGTAAAAGGTAGAAAATTTTATTTTCGAAACTATCTTAATGAAACTGCTTAAATTCAACCATTGTGTTTTATTCAATTAAATATGTAAATGAATTTTAAAAATTATATAATTTTACATAAAGGTAGCTTAAGATATTTGTAAGGTTATATTAGAAGGAAAAGTCTAAATGATGAGGAAAATTAAAAATATTAATAAAATAAAGAAGACTACTCAATATAAGAAAGCTGAAATTTTTGTTCTATAATTAATTTATATTAAATAGGTTAATGGATTCCAAAATTTATAAAATTTAGTTTGGAAGTACTTTAAGATGTTAAAAGCACACTATAAAATTTGAGAATAAATAGATGTGAGAAGATAAATATTCAATTAAATAAATACATATTGCTCATGTGCAGAAAATTCTGTGTTTTACTAAATTTACACTGAATTGAACATATTAAAACATAAGTGAATTAGCTATGAATATGAGTATATAGTAAATGAACATAAAACTTAATATGTATAATTTATGTCCCTAAAAATTCATATTTTAAATTCAATGAATAAAAATATTAAAGAATCTTAAATGTCAATAAAAAGCCACAAGCAAATCAAAAGTGAAATATATATTTAAATATGAATATAGGTCGAGGATTTCTACAGAATTGTTTTAAAATTATAAGTGATCAAATACATGTCCTTGTAGGTATTGAAACTATTTGCTTAATGCAATATTTAGATTGTGAATTGTGAAACCTATTTGGCCTCCGTGCCTATCTGATTGTACCAAGCTATTTGTTAGCAATATGACAGAATCCCAATTTTGATGGGGGCTACACCATCAAACTATGTGCACATAGAGATTTGTGATAAAAGGGAGAAGTTACTGGCCTAAAATGTGAAGTGTGCGATAGCACTGGAATATACATAGTGATATATTTTATTCAGTATTACATATGTGATTATCTGTCATATTAGTGGTATTTCAATTGTGACATTGAACTAAATACTATGAACCCCCATTGATATTTCATTTGCAATATTGATCTGATCTCTATGAATCCTTTCATACGAATTTATTTATGTTGATAAGCTGATAATAGTACTAACATCTGGTATTGATATAAATGTTGAACCTTGAGATAATTTTTCAATCTACATACTACCTATATGATACTATAATCTCACTGAGTTGATGACTCATTCAAGCATTTGTAATTTGATGCAGAGGTGATCCTGATCTGTCAGCTTCTTGATTCCTTCTTCCAATAAGAAACCTATAAATGATGTAAATAATTATTCTTAACTTATATGAACTCTAGCTGCTCCATAGTATCTCTATAAATTATATTAGTGTTGTAAGTGTGTAAGTTTTATTGTAACAGTATTTGGGAGAGTAATATCTATATATATAGAGTGTGAAGAAAAATATACTCTGTGATCTTGCAAAATTTAATCGAAGTAAATAAATTGAGTATAACCCACTTAAGTAAATAATCAAGATAAGTAACGAGTTTGTTGTGGATTTTATGAGGTACTCATTAGTGTTAAGTCTACCTGGACCCTAGGACTGTCACACCATTAAAATTGGGGTGTGACAACCATTTTGTTCATGGGTATAAGGGCATGCAATGCAATATTTTATACTATAAGTCAAAAAATATTTATGCAACTTTTGAAATTCACCAATTCAATTAGAATGAAAAGATTTTATTTTAGAATTAAATACGCATTCAACATATTTTTTAAATTTTGAAATAAATGGGAAACTTCACTTTCATTTTTCATACAAAAATACCTGACTATAGCGGGTAAAATCATCAGCAATGATGAACATATACCTATGTCCTAAACATGATAAAGCGGGAGATGGTCCCCAAACATTAGCATGTATAATGTCAAAAGGAAAATTAGTTTTGTGTAAAACAAAAGCCAATGGAATTTTTGATAATTTTCCTAGTAAACAAAATGAATAGAGGGACATTTGAGAGTTGGATGTTGGAAGTTGAAAATTATTAATTATGGTAAAAACAGTTCGAAAATTTAAATGACCAAGGGATGCATCCTATTTATCGAAGGTTAATTGATTTGCAACACAAGCTTTTTTTATTAAAGATTTTAATTTGTATACATCATTTACATTTGTTCCCAAAAGTAGCACCTTCGTGGTATCCTGATCCTTAAACAACAAAATAAAGTGGCCAAAATTCAAAAAAGTGGGAATTATTAGTAGTGAATTTATGGATAAAAAGTAAATTTTTAATAATGGAAGCAACACAAAGAATGTCATTTAATTTTAAGGAACCAATTGAAGAAGGGATAGACGTCATACCAGTATGAGATATTTGCGCACCTTTGCCATTCTCTACATGGAGTTGATTAGTCCCTTTATATTCATCTGCAATACTCAAGGTGGAAAGGTCTGGTGTAATGCGGTAGTTGGCTGCAGTATCTAGAAACCAAGGATTTGAAGCTTAACCAAATGTTTTTCTGAAGAGAAAGATGGTGAACATCCATGTGAATTATAATTGGCTTGTGGATAATTTTTAGGACGTGGAGTAGAGAAATCAAGATTATATCTACATTTACGTTGGTCTGCAATATAAATTTTTAGGGCCACACATTTGAGAATGTAACACCTACCGCTCAGTCTCGAAATATCAGATAGTGAGCACCACATTCAGTTGTGGAGGCACTGCCCTAACTAATATATAAATCATATTATTAAATTATGAATTAGGAGTGATCAAGTATTCACAAGTTTAGCAAGTAATAATTTTTTTTAAAATTATTTGGAAAATCCTACAAAAAAATGGCAAGAGTTCCCCTTAAAAATTAGACTTCCTAAAACAAGTGGATACAAAATACTCCTAATATAAAACTCCAAACCTCCATCAAACTTCAAGTTGAACATAACTCAAACAACACTTCTATAATCTCATAACTATTCATTCCCTCATTAGCACCATAATAATCATCAAATTAAAGTCATCAATGTATATAATAAATCTTAGTATTCTAACCATGCAATACTAACTTAGAAAAGGACATGGAACACTTCCAAAAGGATAACCTCCCCCCCCCCCCCCCTTTCTCATGAAAACCATTTCAAAACTTTACGCAGTCATTTGACACAGTACACAATTTACGTCATCGTTTGACACAATGCATAGTTTATGCAGTCGTTTGGCGCATTGCATTCTATGTCGCCATTTGGGGCATTTGCACTCTATCTGGACTACCATTTGATGTAGATGATTTTACTTTAAACTGTAGGTCATCACATCTAAGACACCCGTTCGTGGCGCACTATGATAATCACCAGACGTAGAACTACTCCAAATCCCCAGCAAAGCTGGTACCTTTCAAATCAAGTCATCCAAAGAATGCAAGCCAAGTAAGTATTATTACTACTTGCGTGTCTACTTTAAATTTTGAAAAAATCTTGCTTGAAAAGAAAAATATTATCAAAATGAGGGCAAACTGTAGACGCCCAATTTTCACCTCAAAAATAAACTCGATGATGATAACATCATTTGTTAAATAAGAGGTTGAAGCATCTAATGAACTTAATCACGAAATGATTATTTGATTTGGAAAAGCAACCCTTAAACCCACTTTTTCACATTTATGGTATAATGGGACCTATAAGCACATCTCAGGTTTGCCTAAGATGCACCTCAGTGCTCTACAGCACTTTATGCATCACCAAACTAGTTTTATAAAAATTAGGTCAGTTCACTTGTGAAGCCCACCAGTGGCATTTAATGGGGGCCATCACTGGTAATGACATTTCTCATGCTAGAACAAGTTTGAAACGTTCGATTAATTTGATTCTTGAACTAGTAATCCTAAGGTAAGAACCGGACCTTTTGGGTCATTTTTGCTTTCGGGGTCCGTACCAAAACGGGACTTGAAAATGAATTTTGGGCTCACTTAGGATAAATTTTCATGCCCTACGTATATGCATATGCCATATGGACTGATTTTGTGAAAAATCAAAAATCATTTCCTACCTGCCATATAGGCAGTGAATAGTGTCGTTTTTCTTCATTTGAAGCTACTAATAATATGTTTGAGTGTGAAGCACTAATAATAGGCATCAAACTAGTAGAAGAGCTAAGACTTGAATGATTGTCAATTTTTTCTGACTCGCAACTGGTTGTCAATCAACTGCTTGGAAGTGAAAGAACTAGTACTTGTGAAATATAAAGCCCTACCAGTTATAGAGGCTCAATTTTTACCCTAAAAATAGACTCGATAATGATAACATCATTTGTTAAAAAAAGAGGTTGAAGCGTTTGATGAACTTGATCCCAAAACGATGATCTGAGTTTGGAAAAGCAACCTTTAAGCCCACTTTTTCACATTTGTGGCATAACAGGACCCATAAGCGCATCTCAGGTTTGCCAAGGACGCACCTCGATGTCCTACAACACTCAATGCATCATTGGAGGGGCCTATAGTGGCTCAATTGGGGCCCACCAGTGGCATTTATAGGGGGCTATTAGTGGTGATGACGTTTCTGGAGCTAGAATAAGTTCAGAACGTCTAATTGATATGATTCTTGAACTAGTAATCCTAGGGTAAGAAACCGAACCTTTCGGGTCGTTTTCACTTTTTTGAGGTTTGTGCCAAAATGTGACTCAAAAATGAAACACAAGCCCGCCCAAGATAAATCTTCATGCCCTACGTCTATGTAGGTGCTATTTGGACCGATTTCGTAAAAAATTGAAAATTGGGTCTTTTACGTTGCCCACTTGAGGGCCCACCTGCCACATAGGCAGTGGATACTGTCATTTTTCTCCATTTGCCACATTGATATCTAGGTTTAGGGGTTGGCAATTTAGTGATAAAAAACTCTAAGAGAATAGAAAAAAATACAAACCCAAAATAAAAAGAAAACATAAAATCAAACCAAAATCACCATAAAAACATAATTTTCTACCAAAATCTAAGAAAGTTTTGTTAGTTTAAGGGAGTGAGGGAGTGTTGCCAGTAAATTCAGTGAGTTATAGAACCACTAAACACTTTCAGAAGCTTAAATCAAACACAACCTCGGATTATCTTCAAAGATCAAAGTTCAAAGGAGGTGTTATTCATCAACTTCAAACAAATCAAGAGATTTTCTTCAAAACAAGGTAAATTGAGAACCTAAACTTCATCTCTTTTTGTATTTCTATTTTATTTTAGTGTTAAATTATCAAAAGTTGAGATGTTTGTGAGAGGAATCCACAAAAACTCAAATTTGTAGAAAATCTACAGCTTTCTGGGTTGAACTAGTGCCAGTCACTCGCAATTGGCGCGAGTCACTTGTATCTGGCACATGCCAGTTAGCAAGTGGCTCATGCTAGTTGCAACTGGCTCACGCCTCTTGAGCGTAGAAGCCTTTAGATTTTCATTTTCTTGTATTTTCAGGTTTTCTGATGTTTATGAACTCCAGTTATCTTGGTATGGGATGAAAGTCACTTCTAGTGGTGTGAGATCATTAATTAAAAAGTCAAATAACTTAAAAAATTTCAAATTGTACCTAGATTCTGAAATCAAAGTAATTTGAGCTACAACGAAGAATTCATTTGTTGAATCCAAATGAGTACGTTGATGATTATAACATTATTTCTTACAATGATTGTGAATTTTATTCATCTTTCTGAAATGAATATTGTGATCATGAGCTTGAGACTTTTGTCATAATTATTAAAGCTATTAACATTCTAGCTCTACTAATATTTATATTATGCACCTTTTAATTTTTACTTTTATATAATATATTAGTATATCTATAATACTTATATTATATGTTTTAGATTTCTGTCAGTTATTTTATTATCATCAATTTAGTCATCTAATATTCAATTTTGCGCAACCTATCTTAATGTTCCTTAATTAATTTTGATCTAACGTTTTCTTTGTTTTGATTCTTTATGATTTAATATTTACAACCATCACTACTGTATCAACTAAATGATTGTGTGTGTTTTGATTATTTTTTATGATAAATGTGTAATTAAGTACTTATGATTTTATATGTTTGTGATATAATGTTGAAATTGGGAGCGTAATCTTTATGTAATTTGTGAAGGATCCATAAGGATTCTCATTTTGATGGCATGTAGTAATTTTGGATTCATTTCTATTGGTGTGTATTAATTTTTATCATTATTAATATGTACTAATTAATTAGAAATGGAAATTTGTAAGGGTTAATTAGATAGAATGTATTTTAAGAGATAGTGTATAACTCTTTTCTCCTCCCTCCTTCTTTGTGGATGTTTATTTTATGCTTTATGTGTGTTTTATTTTGATATTTATTTGAATGACATCATTTTCAAAAGTTGCATAAAATGTTTTAAATCTAAATTAAAATGAATACCATAATTAATAAATAAATGATTATACAGACAGCTAAGAGGTCGGTTTAGACCAGACATAATGAGTGTCTAACACCTTCCCATCTCTGTACTCAACTCCCAAACTCACTCTAATTAAAATTGGATTAGTTAATCCAAATGAATTAATTAATTCAAGAATTGTTTTCCCAATTCTAGGGTGGCGACTCCAAACATTTTCAAAACCTTACCAAAGTAAGAGAACCACTTCTCTAAGGATTAAAATGGGTTGGATAAAATAATTTTATGAATCAAAATAAATCAAATCCATTTGATTCGGTTTGCTCAAGTGACCCTTAGGAAAGCCATGAGACGTGCACGAAAGCCTGTCGTCCTCAGCAGTTCAACTGTTATCACAGTTGGACAGTTGGGAGATATAGCAAATTCCCTAAACACAAAATATAGAAGTAGATAACCTAGCAACGGCAGTAGCTTCCAAAATTGAGTGGACGAATAGTGCAATACCCTTGGAGATTCAGCACTAAACAAGTATTGATAAAAAATTACACTTAGTGCAAAACCCTTATAAGGTTGGATGAAGCCCATTGTGGATTATCTAAAGCAAGGAATTCTTCCTCAAGACAATGAACAAGCAATAAAGATTTCAAGAAAGGCAGTTAACTATGCTTATGAACATTCAACATTGTATAGAAGATGAAAAGCTTATCCATGGGCAAAATGCTTAGGTGAAGAGGAGGCTGAAAGTTGTCAATGAAACGCATGAAGGACAATGTGGAGCACATGAAGTAACCGATGCACTCATCAAGAAAATTCCATTCCACAGATATTATTGGCCAACTTCGATAAACGATGTGAAGCAAAAATTTTGAACATGCCAGCAGTGCCAGATACATAGCATGGTACCAAGATAACCAGCAGCTTAGATACAACTGATAGGAGGAGCATGGCCTTTTGCACAATGGGGAATCAACATTTTGGGTCCTTTCCCTAGAACAATTGGACAGAAGAAGTTTGTGGTTATAGCAGTGGACCATTTTACAAAATTGGTGAAAGTAGAGTCACTATCTACAATAACACCGAACAAGATTATATCATTCTTCCAGAACAATATAATCTTTTGGTATGGAATACCGAATAACATAATCATAGATAATGGAAAACAGTTCAATTTGATACATTTTTATAACTTTTGTAACAACTAGAAGATCAAGCTACACTTTATATCAATAACCCACCCACAAACAAATGGGTTAACAAAAGTTACTAATTGAACTATTTTGCAAGGATTAAAGAAGAAGTTAGATGAAGAAAATTCCAATTGGACAAACGAGTGGAATAGAGTATTATGGGTGAACCGAACAACTCCAAAGAAGGCTACTAGTGAAACCCTATTTTCATTAGTTTATAGAATAGAAGTAGTCATCTCGATCAAAGTCAGAGATCTGTGACATCTCGACCAGGCAAAGCGATCCTAAGAGGGTAGGTAGAGAGGGTTCCTAGTGAGCTTCTAGGATGACAGGCTAGATAGGGTAGTGGAATGCGGGACATAGGAATGAATCAGATCATATATCGAAAAGGGCGTAACTAATCATCAGAGGCTCCTTTTGGCAGAATGGCTGGAGAGTTGGAAGAACTCCAGGATTAAGCATGCTCATTTGACAAAAATCCTAGGATGGGTGACCTCCTGGAAAGTTTCCATTTCACCTATGGGACAAAACCGTGCGGATCTTGTTGATCTAGTATGGGATGGAATCGACTTGATCCAAAGCGGACAATTCCTCTAATGGTTGGATTCAGGGCGTTACAAATTGGTTACAGAACCTGATCCTCTCCAGTAGATATATGGTTTGAGGACGAACCACATGGAAGCTGGTGGGCCCGTGACATCTCGACTCGACAAAGCGATCCTAAGAGGACGGGTAGAGAGGGTTCCTAACGAGCTTCTAGGAGCTAGGATAGTGGAATGCGGGACACAATAATGAATTGGATCATATATCGAAAAGGGGGTAACTAATCATAAAAGGCACCTTTTGGTTGAATGGCTGGAGAGTTTGAAGAACTCCAGGGTTAAGAATGCACGCTTGACAGAAATCCTAGGATGGGTGACCTCCTAGGAAGTTGCCATTTCACCTATGGAATAAAATCGTGCGGATCTTGCCGATCTTGTATGGGGGAGCCGGCTTGATCAATTAGAAGAATGAAGAGACCAGGCTAGTGTTTAAGCAGAAGTATGTAGAACATTGATGATGAGATACTACAATAAAAAATTAAAGATAAGAATTTTTCAAATCGGAGATTTTATCCTTAAAAGAACTGAAATCATAAGAGGATCTGGAGGATTAAGCAAATTTTGTCTAAACTAGGAAGGACCATATGAAGTAATACAAAAGATAGTGTCGAGCAACTATAGAATTAAAAATGCAAACAGTAAGGAACTGCCACAAACATGGGATGCAGAAAACCTGCGAAAATATTATGTATAAATAAGATGAATTAGAGGAAAAGAAGGTTTTTTCATCTAAGTGTTAGGAACATAGGAATTTGGATCTATAAGGGGTAGCTCGGAAGAGCTAAGGGAATAGAAGGATCCTAACAAATAGGTTTTTCCTGACTTTTCCTAAAGAAATAAAAAGAAGTTTATTATATGATTGTCTTATTCTCCACTTAAGAAAAATATAGAAAAATAACAAATTGCTTTAAAAAATGCACATAATAATACATCACGAGCCTAAGCAAGCTCGAGATAGAAAAAGATTTAAGAGAACTAAAAAATTTAAAGGTCGAATAGAATTTTCTCTATCAAAGAAAAAAGTATGTGCATACAAAAATTCCTAATCTGAGAAAAAGAACACATGAAAAATTCTCAAGGGATAAAATTATTTGAATCATCAACTTAATCAACTTGCTCATCGTCCATTTGATTTGTTTCTTCAACTTGTTCATAGGGTGTTCTGAAGGAGCATCGTCGAGATCCCTAGAAGGAACAAAGATGGAATCTCATTAATAAAATCAAAGTTATCATCAGGATACCAAGCCTGTAGAGTAGAAATCACTCAATCCTGGAAGCTATTAAGGGTATCAATAATATTATTAAGCGCATCATTTATCTCTTTTTGGGCAACCTCTAAGCCATTTATGAGTTGATCATATTGGACCTTTGGTTCTGCCTTCTCTTGTTCGGTAAACAGTTTAGCTTATTCTAGCTCGAACTTCTCCTTTTGTAGTTGAATATTTTTCGATCTCGTAATTAGAGCTTCATTTGTAACCTTTTTTTTATTCATCATTGAGAAGGTCCAGTTGCTCTTTCATTACACAGATCTCCTTGATGTGATTCATGGCAGTATTGTACATCATCTCCTTAGCAGTCTCTACTAGTTGAACAACCTTATTTTTGGAAACTTTGAGTTTGATACAGTGGTTGTGCAAATGAGCAAGCTATTATAGTAGAGAACAAGTAAGTAATAGGGAGAAATCTAGAAGAGAATAGGAAAAACGATAATATAATACTCAGAGAAAATAGATTGTGGTTCATATTATCAAAAGTCGCACTCTCCTCCATGGAATCAACGTAATTCCAATCCTAAGAGAGAAGAGACAACCAAGCCAAGGCCCTGCTTACCAGACTTTGAGAGCAAAAAGCTGATGCACCATGAGCAGCCTTGATGTACCCTTCAACATTTGGACGAACAGGTTTAGGCCAAGCAATTTCCTCATAGGCTTCTATCCGAGTTCTTTTCTTTCACCTAGAAAGAGGAAGATCATCCTCAGTAGTGAGGTGAATAACTTCAACCTCCTTTGAAGGAATTATAGATAAAGTAGATGGGTCCATGACTTTGTTGGAGCTTATCTCTAACTCGAGAAGCTTGACTTGGTCTAGAGTTACTGGATTAGAAGAGATAGCAAGAATAAGAGTGCTTGAACCCCTACTTAGTAAAGGAGGTGTCTTCTCATTTTCATCATCCTCATCTCTCAACGCAAGTCCACCTCCTTTCTTTATTTGAGCAGATTCTTTGCTTTCCCTTTTCTTCCTCCTTTTCTCTTCAATTTTTTGGCGGGATCTCCACCGACCATATCTGCTAAACAAGGCAAAATGTTAAAAGTCAATTCAGAATTGCACAAAGAAAAGATTAATTTTTATACCTTCCTGAGTCTTTCTTTTTGGCTATTTTCCCGAATGAGTAGACGGGTATTCCTGCATAAGAAGATGGAGGAGATGTACAGGCCTATTGGCATACTTAAAAAGGGCTTCAATACTTGTCATTTCCCTTTAAGTTAATGATCTGTCCCAGAAAGAGTGGGGGTGAGCATTCGGGCGGTCGATTTCGAACTGCATTGAAAAACCAAAACTCTAAAGTATACTAACTAATCCAAACTGTTTCAATATAAAAATTGAAATTGAACCAAACCGCAAATTTCAGTTCAGTCTAATTCAGTTAATCGAATATCCAATATTCATACCACTACCATTCAATTGAATTTATGGGGGTGGAAAATTTTTTTTTCTCATTGAAGATGATAATACATCCAAATATATATAATTGAAAATACTATTAAAATTTAATCAAATAAACTAAAACCCATATCAATTTAAGGTTATTTACAAATTTTACTAATCTTCTCTTTTCAAATTCAATCCTCATTCCTGCAAACATGATTAGAATAAAATGACAATCCAATTCAAAGATTAAAAAAATTTTAGAAGAAAACAATATGTATAGAAGTTTTTATTTGTAATTACTTTCACTTTCTTTTTTAACTCATTGAAAAAAGAAAAAGGGTAAAACATCAAGGAAAAAAAAAAAAAAGCAAACCCATAGAGCCAAAAACCATATTGCTTCTTATATTAGACATATTCACACTGACACAAACCATTTCTTGCACAAAATGGGGAAAAATAAAGAAATCAAAGAGAAGAGTTATAGAAGCTCTTTGGTCCTATTTCTTCCAAAATTCACTGGAAAAGCAAAAGTGAAAACATCAAGACAAAAGAGATGAGAAGAAATGAAAAATACAACAAATGATTTCTTACAGAAGTAGATCCTATTTGGAGAAATCCAATAGCTTGATATGAAGACTCACTAACCCACATTACATGGAAGCAAGCAAATGAAAAAATTTGCAAAAGAGAAGAGGCAACGCAAATTAGAGAGGGGTGAAAATGATTTTAGGTTAAAAAATGAAAGCCTTAGATTCATAAAAATGCAGTAATCTTATTTGCAATTCAGCTTGGTTAACTGCAATTCTTTTTTCCAAAATAGAATCGCACTGAAAAACTAAATTTTTTCTAAATTAAAGACCGAATCCAAACCAAAAATCAAATATCTGAAATTAATCGGTTCGGTGTGGTGTTTTGATTTTTTTTTTTCCAAAGTTTGTCTACCCTGGGAAGGAGGGGATGGTTCAGGACCAAGAGGTGTTCACCCCAAAGTCTCTAGAGCTCTTAACTACAAAAAAACTTTTCCTTTCATCTTCCTTTTAAGGATGCAGTCATTCCTTCAAACACGCTAAGTTCATCTCGAGCAGAAAGGTAGGGATGGTCTTCTCTTTTACGATTTAACAAGACATACAATCCATTAATTACAAAAGGAGAAAACTCTAGACTAGCTTTTTGAGCTAAAATGCTAGGCCCAGATACAATCCTAATGCTGTTTGGAGCAAGCTAGGACACAATATATTAAGCTGGTTAAGATAACCGTACAGCTCTACCTAAAGAGGAAGGCAAACACCAGCTCTTAAGTCTTCTTCATACAGAATAAAGAGTTTAGGGCTTTGCTCGAAATTTGCACGAAAATTCTCACCCACAGAGAAAAGCTCGAATTCATCAGGAATAGAGTACTGAACTCTTAGCCTTTCCATATCCTCAATTCCAAGCAAAGATCTTAACTGTGAAACCCTATTTTCTTCCTTTGCACTAGATTTACTCTTTTTTGTATATTTTTTGCTCTTTGTTTGTGTACGTGAAGGGTTAGGGTTTATGTTTAGGCTAGAAGGGGGTATTTGTATCCCTAATAACAATGTCAAAAGCTCGGAACCTACCAGGAGAGGTTCTAGGAGCTTCGTTTACTACTTTCATGGCAGTTGTAAAGCGTTGGAGGGAGAGCCACTCGATTTGGTAGCTTCATAGCTTGAAAAATAAGAGGAAAGAAGTTTTAATGGCAATGGCTTTGCCTTTGCCTTTCCCAAGAAGAGGGGTAGAGTCCATGGTGTTAATGACGAAAAAGGACAGACAAACAAAAAATTATTATTATTATTATTATTATTATTTAAATAATGTAGTCAAGGTGGTTATGACTGAGTTAAAAGTTTCTACTAGGTTAAAAGCTTTCTTTTCTTATCAAATGGCAATGGTTTGATTGAATAACAGTAATACCTTTATGCTACATGAGTTGAACAGCCCATCATAATTTTTTTTCTTTCAAAGATATAATTGGAATTATAATTTTTAACTTGGTAATTTCAGAAATAATTTCAATTAATTTTGAAAAGGAAAAAAATTTTAATTAATATTACTATATTAGATTTCACGAAGCAAATGTTATAAACCAGATCTTGTCGAGATCGAAGAAGTGCTTGAAAAATGTTCTAGCAATGTTCTAATGAAGCATATATGCTGGTAAAAATCATTGCTGGTGATTTTAGATCAATGTATTACCAATTAAGAAGTTGTATTTCAAATCTTATAACACTAATCTTGCACATATTTGTTTTGCTTAAATCATTTTGTATTTGAGACTGTTGATAAGAACTTTAAGAATACTATTTAATGAACTTTATCAGTCCAAAGGTGGTTGGTTTGCAAAACTTTCATTTTGTGTTGTGTTGTTTTTTAATAGATTGGAGTTAATGAATATACAATCATTGTTCTATACAATGATTAGAAAGCTGTTGTTTGCCAAATTTTTATAGAAAGAAAATATGAAATGTGTAAATAATGAACCTCTAGATAGGAACCTATGCAAAGATAAGCTTACGTACGTACGATATGAAAGAATTCAAAACATCATTGTAAAATATTTTTGGTTCAGTAATTTCCAGGAGCAATGGATTATTTAACTAACTCATTACTTTCTGCAATTTTCTATTTTTTGTGATAAAATATTTAACTTGCTCCATTATTAAACTTTTGCTTCATTAGTTAAAAGATGTGATTATGGACTTATTTTATATAGCATATTTTATGGGCAAGTCTAAATTTCTAGCACCAATGTCTTTGTTGAATGGAAATTTGCTTTTCGCGGCAGTTGGTTATTTGGATTGGGCAAATTACATAAATAACATGTTCGATGAGATGTCTGATCGAAAAGAGTCATAATTTTAACAATTACAAGTTGATGCTTTTCACTTTTCTAGCATATTTTTCATTCCATGTTACAAGTTTATGTTATTTTACATAAATAACATGATTCTCTTGTTGAGGTTAATGCACTTGCAATTCTAGAACAAAATGTAACAATAAGCTCACTAAGGCCCAAGGCAAGCAATAGGCTTCTTATTGGGTACACCTTCTTTTTCTTCATTTCTTGTTCGGTTTTGTTTTTCTGAGAATGCAATTAATATCATAATTGTTAGAGAGTTATTGCTGCTGCTTAAACACATTCATAACCCTAAAAATAAGTTCATTTTTGGATGTGATATTTTGTAAAATATAGAAGCAAAAAACATATAATGATTTGTAAAATATAGAACCAAATGTCATAACGGGCGTTCTAATGAACTGTGTCATAGTACCTGCTGCTGATTTGGATCTATTTATTACCATTTAAAAAATACTGAAAGGAGATTTTGATTTTGAAACATCATTTCAATTAGTACTGTGATGTGTTTAGGAGATTGAAGGTAATGAACATATAATGATTGTTCTATAATGGAAATTAGAAAGCTAATATTTATCTATTTGCTGTGGAAAGTAAATATGAAACGTATAAACAATGAACTTTTAGATTGGAATCTATACGAAGAACTACAATATATAAGTATACACAAGTGGCCCCTGAAATTTTTTTAAAAATCATGGACAATATGGTAATTTTCACTTTTTTAGGTATAAAGAAAAAACACTTTTTCTTTACTAATTAAAACAACTTCTTCCTTTTCTCTTATAAATCTCAAATGTACAGCACTGTTTCATTTTGTTTTTCAAGCCAAACCTCTAAGATAAGTTTGTATTTTCCAACCTTTCTTTCTTTTACATTTCTGTTGTTTAATTGTTGAGATTGCAAAATTCTATCTCTCTTCTTTTTCCTTGTTAATATATTTGTTGGAGGTATGAAATTGTGGCTTTGAAATTATTTATTAGTTGGAGATAATTTTTTTTTTATTAATTTCAAGTGCATTATCTATAAATAAAACTAATAAGTAATAAAAAAATTATTCAAAAAAAATTTCTTGGTGTCAACTTGAATATTTATTCACATGATGATACAGTAGTGGGTAGAAAATGAAATTAATACAATTATTTTATTGATATAATTTTCCAATCAGTATTTATAAATTAAACTCGTAAAATGTTATAAAAGTATTTATTATTTTTTAAAAAAATATTTATTCCTATTACTAACTAAAACCTAAAAATATTAATTTTTATTTTTTAAAGCTTCAGAATTTATGTATTTTTTTTAACAAACCAAAAAATCAGTTACATCTTCGAATTGTATGTGTTTAAAAAATTAATTAGTTTTACAATATAGTACTTTTGTATTTTTCATTATATCTAATGATAATATTTTTATTTGTGCAGTTATGGAATTGTACTTTAAAAAAAAAAATCTACCATTGCAGAATCTCCATCATCATCAGTTAATCAATATGTTCAATTAGCATCATCTAAGTATTAAAGATCATGAGCTTGATATATAAAACATTCATTCTGATTTATGAATGCGATCTAACATAATGACCTACCCACCTAATGTTAGGATCAGTCACGTAAAGCTTACTTACTAAAAGGTCCATGTCAACCATGTCATCATAAATTTTCTCATAATGTAGATGGAGACGGAAAACAAAGATTTTTTTCTTGGTTTGATGAATTCAATAGTTGGTTAGGATATAATATTGAAAAAGATGTTGCATATTATTTATATTTTTTATTTCATGTGGATATAATGAAAGAAGTCATAATGTGCTTTTGTATTAGAGGTTTTACCACTTGGCTTGAGAAAGAAATATTGAGAGACTATATAGAAAATTATACTCGTTATCATAATAAATGTTGATTAGCTTGCCCAGATTTAACAGACCAAGCTCAAGATATTGAAATGTCTTTTTAAAAATAATTAGAATAGTTAAAAATTGACTATCATTGTAGGTTAAATGCATATATAGTATGTCTAAGTTATCTCTTGATGTAAGGATTGGCTTTTCCAGAAAATAATAAGTCTTTTCATCAAATTAAGAAAAGTTCATTGAGTTATTAAAAGTATTAGCTTCAACTAATAAAAAATTAATAATGTTGTGTTAAAGAATGCTTCTGAAAATCTCAAACTCATATTGTCTGATATTCAAAAGATATAATTAATGCAGTTACATTTAAGACGATAAAGGCTATCATTTTAGATATGAGTAATGATTTATTTTCTATTTTAGTTGATGAACATCGAGATGTACCAATTAGACAGCAAATGGGAGTTCTCACAAGATATATCAATAAATTTGGATGTGTTATCGAACGATGCATTTGTCTTGTGCACGTGCATGATACAAGTGCAACATCATTTCAAAATGTATTAAATCTTTGTTCTTTACTTATGGCTTGAGAATATCTAGTTTGGTATGTCAAAACTATTATGAAGCTAGTAATATATAAAATGAATTTCATGGCCTTAAAAGTTTAATTTTGATGAAAAATTTCAATGCTTGTTACATCAATTGTTTTTTCCCATCCATTCGAACTCACACTTTTTGTAGTTGCTAAAAAGCATTCAAGTTTATATTTATTTTTTAATACTGTTACTCATTTGTGCAATGTTATTGGAGGTTTTTATAAACACAGGCATATGCTTCGAGAAAAACAAATGGAGAAAGCGATTGACAGAATTACATGAGGAGTAATAAGAATTGGACAAGATTTAAATCAAGAAATGACATTAAAGAGACAGTGAGATACTCAATGGGTTTCTCATTACGGTATCACAAATTTGACGCATTTGTTTTCTCCTATCATTGATGTTTTTGTTGCGTCGTTGAGTATACATACATCATCATAATATGATAAAATATATATCTGCAAAATATAATTTAGTTAAGTAATTTACAAAAGTAGCAAATTATTTTTAACTTTCTCATTACTTCAATAATTTTATGTTTTTGTGATTTTTACCTTTTATTTATTGATAAAATTTAAGGCTATAGCACAAAAAGCTACATACAATCAAATTATGCAATTTTCTACATTTTATGATTATGAAAACTATCCAATTTATTTTAATTTTTCTTCTCTAATCTCAATCAACATTGATGGACGTGGGACAAGTAAGTGCTATCATCCCTAACTCTAAATTTTAAAAGAAAAAATTAATTTGGACCTTCCAATAAGTAAAAAAAAAAATAAAAAATAAAAAAAAAATTAATGTTAAGATTTGTAGAGTTGTTCCTGGCTGTTCTGATCTGATACAAATTGTCTACATTGTTGGGCTTATTGAATTTTTGAAAAAAAGGATTAATAATTATCATTTCAATTTATTTTGTGCAATGTAAAACTCAAAAACTATCATTCCCTCATCTAATTTCTTTCACACAAACTACCAAATCAATTTTCTTACTAAAACCTTTCTTTATATTATAATCTATTATGTAGTAAAAAAAACAGTTTCAAGCCTTTCTTGTTTGTTACCAAAAGGAATTCTTATCCAAAAAGCATTATTATACTTAAATTATATATATGACATAATTTATTCTTATGCTTTCTCTCATCCAATATGCGAATTTACATTTCAGTTTCTTTCCTTTTCAAATTCGTTTTTTCTTTCTCTTTTAAGTTCTTTAATTCATTAAAATTAATTTTTATCGTAGGTAGAGATCGAGCAAAAAGAAAATGAAAACGTCCAATAATTTACCCGCAGGTTATTGGTTTTGACCTACTAATAATCAGATAATCCTTTATTGTCTGTCTCTTCAATAAGGCTAAAGGTGTTTCAATTCCTTCAAACCCTATAAAGGATTTTGATCTTTATGATGATAACGATCAAACAATAATAAAAGTGTTTTAAGGAGCAAGTCGAGAAAAACAATGATGAAACATGGTAGAAGGATGAGGATTTAAAGAATTATAGGTTTAGGCGCATGAAAAGAATCTAAAAAAGAGAAGAACATAACTCGAAAAAAAAAAAAATCAATTTAATGGCATTAAAATAGGATTAAAATTTGTGCTTAAAAAAGGATTGGAGTTAAAAAGTAGATGGCTTATGGATGAATTCAGGCTTCATAGTTCTTTACTTAACCAAACAAATGTAAGTTTGTTTAATTATTATTTCTTAATTGTTGATTTTAATTAGTAGTCAATTTTTATCTTAGTTCAGTTTATAAAAAGATTGATAAATCGAAAAAAAAAAAAAAGTTTCAGTAGATAACAATAGTTGTACTGTAATTTGAAGGATTAGGATATTGATATACTTGTAGAACGGTAGAATACATAGTTATAGATTTCTTGGTTTGTTATTTATGATCTAATTGATTTATTCTTTTTTGTTTGGCACATTGTTGAGTACGTAGTTTGACATATAAAGAAAGAAAAAAAAAAATTAAGGTACAAGTCATAATTGTATAAAAATACAATAAAGAAACTCAAGAATAAAAAACTTCTCTTCAATTTGATTCTAGTGCTGTCAATCTCTAGTTCCATCGACATGTCAGTGAGCCTAAAAGAAAGAATGCAAAGCCCAAAATTTTAAAACGTATAGTTAAGAGACAGAAAATTATAGAGCTTGAAAACAAGTGCTAATTGGGATGTGGTTAAGAGATAAAGAATTTGCTATGGACCTTGAAGTGATGTCAATATGTCATGTCGCGTTGACGTGTCAGAATAGGGAAGGTGATGAATCGAACTATAGTTATAACCGGTCCAGTTCAATGGTTTTTTTCTTGATTTTCATCTGAATTTTTAGTCTTCTGATTTAAATATCTAACCTACACCGGATCATAGTCCAGTTTCAAATTAAATCGATTTTTTGTTTTCAGAATTATGAGATTGTACATTCTGTTTTAGTTATTTAAAATATGGAAAACTAATTTGATTCATACCAAATAACAAATTCTATATAATAGTTTTAGAATTTTTTTTTTTTTTAAGAAAAAAATGAATAGCACATCAAGTGAAATTAGTTGAGATAATTAATAACTATCAACTATATCTATTTATAAGGAAGCTAGCTTGATATAACTTGTCCACCAAGATCTTAGGAGATGAGAGGTTTAGCAGAGAAAATCTCTCTCCTCATCCACTAATTATCACTTATTGCTCCTTGGTTAATTACAAGTTGTCAGACTATGGATGGACCATGAGCTTGACTTGAGCGTGGGCCTTCATTGTGGAGTGTTGGGCTTCACTAGTAAGCTTTGAAATGGGTGGTTTTTTTTATTAAAATAGTCTAAGCCGTTTTAATTTTACCATCACTTAATTTATACACCTTTTTTTTTTGTCATCTTTTTTCGATGTGGGCAATTGTCTCTAACCATCTTTCAACACTCCCCCTTAAGTGCAACTAGGTTTGGGCATCTTTCGTTGAGAGCCCAGTTGTCACTTGCACTCTTTGAGATTGATACAGACCTGGGTCCTTTCGTTGCCTTAGTGGTGTACTTCAATCTTCTCAACCTGGACTTCTTATGTTCTTTTGAGTCTTTGAGGCTTTAGGTTTGTTCTTCATTCTTGTCTGGGCTTATACACATTGAACCTCAGAGGTCACAAGCCTCCAATTTTAGCATCAAGCTTCTTCATGGACCAGGCTTTTCAATCTAACTAGCATGAGCATTCTCTTCCTTTTTAAGCTAGCTTCCTCACTTGGTCCTAGACTAAGCTTTTCAGTCTGGCTAGCACGAGCCTTTGAGTTATCTTCCTCCCTTGGTCCTCCAAGGTCTTTTTTGGGATGGTTAAGGCATTCAACCTCTAATACCCATTGTTGGACTATGGACGGGCCTCCATGGACCATGAGCTTCACTTGAGCTTGTGCTTTCGTTGTGGAGTGTTGGACTTCATTGATGAGCTTTGAAATGGGTGGTCTTCTTATTCAAATGGCTTAAGCTATTTTAACTTTACCACCACTTAAATTATGTACCCTTCTTTTTAGGACGCCCTTACCATCTTCCACCACATGTCCTATAACTATTCAATTTAGATTTCTATCTTATAAGAATAAAATGTTAATGTCAAGGATATTAATTAATTTCTTTCAAATCCTATACTAATTTTTACTTGGCATTTTTATAAGAATTAAAAATATGAATTTGCTCATCTTTATAATTTTGAAACATAAAATTTTCTTAAATTTTAGTAATAATTGTATGCATATAATAGACAAAAGGTTTTACACTTCTAAGCATATTTAAGTCTTAAAGCTAAATCAATAATATTGTGTGCAAATGATTTAATACACAAGAGAATAATGTGTAAGACAGTTGGCAGGAGCTCATGCTAACATTCATGCAGTATTTGCTAAAATATATATAGTACAACATGGATTCTTCAAAATCATAATTAAAAAAATTGAGAAATTAATTAATTAAGAGTTCTTTAATGGAAAAACTTCTTTCCATTTATAACCAAATGATATGATAATGTAGGATTGGATTCCATTAAAAGGGAGAATTTTTGTTATCCTATCACCATTAGCTTTTGATCTTTCAATTTCGAAGCGATCGAATCAACCCTGTTATTAAATCAGTTTTCTAACATAAAAAAAGCAAATCTAACAAATATATTTATTCATGATATCTAGGCTTTAAAAGAAATCCCAGTGAAGAGAAATTATACCATAAATATCAGCAGCAACTTCTATTGCTTTTTGCTTAGTCTCACCTTTTACTACAAAAATAACTTTAGTATGGAAATTTTATGAATTCTATCAACATAATTTGAAGCTATTATTCAAAAAACAACATAATTCAAAATGAAATAAATATATAAAGTGAGAGAGGAGAAAATCTAAAAGGGTAAGGAGCTGTTATTGAAAATTGATCCTAAGGGTTACATAAATCCTAACAATTACAAAGTTCATAACATATGTCTTCTCAAGCTAGGAAAAGAATCAATTTACACATCTCATTAACTAAATTCCTCCTTTGACATTTGTACAGGCCAAGGGGTCAAGCTCTCATTTATTGATGGAATAATTGTTAATGGATCTTCAACTCTATAAAGTATCTTTGTCTACTATGCTAAATTGTTTTTAAATATTTTCACCTCCATTTGTTGTCTATGATACCTATTCGACTATTTATATTTTCAATTGTAGACCAAGAGAAGAAAATAAACAAGAAAATTTGTGGCATAGTTTGAGCTTACCTTTATATAATCTTGCTGTGGTGATTATTTTGCGATTCAAAATTCGAAAAAAAATACAATAATATCTCTATCAAATAAAAAAGAAGAAAAAGGTAAAAAAAGAAATGAAGAAAAATAAATATAGTATTGTTGCCCTAGCCAATGTCAATCTTGAGACAATGATGGTTAAATATATGAGTGGGTTTTTATAAAGAGAGAGTAAGTTGAATTGTAAAGAGTAACAAAGAAAGATACATGTCAAATACCATATTTTATGATAAACAATTGCATATATATTGATAAATTCAACTATTTAAATAATCAATATGCATAATTTATAGTAAAGTATTAATTAAAATATTTAAATTATCCAATCACAACATAAAAAAATAAATTAACACTAAAAAATTTCTAAAAAAAAAAGGTAGAATGCTAAATAAAGAAATAGCCTTAAAACAAAGAGAGAGCCTTAAAATTTTCTTTTTTTTATTTTAGCTTTGTATAGATGATATAAGGATAAATTATTAAAAAATCCCAAACTTTCAGGTAGTACTATAAATTCAACTTTCTTCTTCTAGTACCCAAAGAGTTTATTTAGCAAAATTAGTTGTTTTGATAGCTGTTAATTATTTTAGTAGCGTTTAGCTATTAGCTGTTTGAATAGTGTTTCATGAAACGCTAAAAGCTATATGTTACATGAGTTAACTTTTCATAAAAAGTTACCATTTAGTCCAAACTTTATGTTACCGAACAATTTTTTAAGTAGTATTTAGCGTTTTGACCAGTTAAAACTCCAAAAACTACTCAAAAAGTTGTTGTCGAATACAGTTTAAATTTCAATTTTAGTTACAATATCACCCTAATTTTAAATTGTATCCAATATTAAAATGAAAAGTAATTCATTCATCTTAAAAATAGAATACTTTTTATTTATTTATATAATATTGACAACAAATAATGATTCCTTAAAAATAAAATTATACCGTAATGAATAAAACTTATTTATATAAGAGATCTAATCTAAGTATAATTTCAATAAATCCCTAACAAAAATTTCATGTTTAAAAAATGGCAAAAAAAAATTTAAACTAATATTTTATACTTATAATTAATTAAAATTTATTATTTTACTTGGCCTTTATGAATTTTAAAAGAAATACCTAACCAATTTATTAGTTGGGGTGTTATTAAACTGTGAATTTTTTTTATTCACCAAACCATTTAGCTCTAATGAAAATAATGTTTTATTCATTAATTTGGTACAAAATGAAATTAAAGTATTATTATAATTAAAATTAAAATTCAGAGTACTAAAAAAAAAATTAAATTTAGGATACAATTACAATTATCCACAAATCTTGAAATTTTCTTTTAATGATTTAACTATAAACTACTAATGTAGTTTGAAAATTGTAGTTGCCTTAAATTATTTTGGCAAATTGTTTCAACAAGGACATTTTTTTGCAAGTTACTTTGTAAATGCTCAGAGTAGAAATAAAATACTTCATCCGTCTAAAAAAAATAAATCATTTTTTTTTGTCATTTGACTTAAAATATAATCTATTTTTCTTTCTTGCATTATAATTAATTTATAAATTATTTATTATATCCATATTAAATTTTATTTTATTTTTAATAATTCTCATTAATTTTTATTTATTATTTTAATATAATATTTATTCATGTGTTATTTAAAATAAATATATTAAAAAAATTATATAAATAAAATTATCTTTTAATCATAATAATTGTAATTTTTTTAATTTATATAAAAATAGGAAGTGGATTATTTTGTAGGATGGAGGGATTAAAAAGAGAGAAAAAAAAGAGAGAGACAAAGACAAAAGCAATTCTTGAAAAACTAAAGGATGAAAAATAAAAGGCTTAATCATAAAAAAAGCCTGAATTTATGAGTTTTTTTTTTTTAAATTTGGTCAATATTTTTAATTTTATCAATTAATACCATGTACTTATTTTTCTTTGTCAATTGTAGCCTCTGTTTACTGTCAATGTCTGTTAATGTGTCCGTTAATGGGATCCAATTTTTTTCATATCATGTTCATATGGACATGCCATGTAAAAAAACTAACTAAGGTCTGAACTTATGAATTTTTTTTAAATTTGGTCAATACTTTTGATTTTATCAATTAATACCTTGTATTTATTTTTCTTTGTCAATTGTGGCTTCTATCTAGAGTCTGTTAATATTTCCTGATATGTCTATTAATGGGATCTAATTTTTTTTCAGATTACATCCATGTGAACATGCCACATAAAAAAGCTAACTTGAACATAAAAATATATTAAACGATATCGTTTTGCAGTAGGACACTATCTTCAATATTTTCATATTTTGCTTGTTATTTTTTTAGGATAAATAAATGTTAGATATTTTTAGGCTTAATCACAAAAAAAAACCTGAACTTATGAGTTTTTTTAAATTTGGCCGATACTTTTAATTTTATCAATCAATACTCTGTACTTATTTTTCTTTGTCAATTGTAGCCTCTGTCTAGAATCTGTCAATATTGTTGGTGTATCCGTTAATGAAATCCAATTTTTTTCATATCATGTCTATCTAAATATGCCATGTAAGAAAACTAACTAAAGGTTTAATCACAAAAAAAAAAAACCTGAACTTATAAATTTTTTTCAAATTTGGCCAATACTTTTGATTTTGTCAATCAATACCTGATATTAATTGATAAAATTAAAAGTATTGGCCAAATTTAAAAAAAAAACTCATAAATTCATGCTTTTTGTGGTGATGAAGCCTAAGTATGTTGATTTTATTTTTTTTTATCAACTTTAAAGTAAATTGAGGCATCAACTTTTTTATATATGACTGTATATTTTGACAGATAAGAACTCATTTATTGGGTTTACAAGTCATATAAAAATATCTAACATTTATTTATCCTAAAAAAATAACAAGCAAAATATGAAAATATTGAAGATAGTGTCATACTGCAAAACGATATCATTTAATATATTTTTATATTCAAGTTAGCTTTCTTATGTGGCGTGTCCATATGGATGTAATATGAAGAAAAATTGGACCCCCATTAATGGACACATCAGCAAACATTAACAGACTCTAGATGAAAGCCATAATTGACAAAGAAAAATAAATACAAGGTATTGATTGACAAAATAAAAAATATTGGTCAAATTTAAAAGAAATTCATAAATTCAGGCTTTTTTTGGTGATTAAGCATTTAGTTAGTTTTCTTACATGGCATGTCCGCATGGACATAATATGACAAAAATTAGACCCCATTAACGGACACATTAGCAAATATTAACAGATTCTAGACAGAGACTACAATTGACAAAGAAAAATAAGTATATGATATTGATTGATAAAATTAAAAGTATTGGCAAAATCTGAAAAAAATTTATAAGTTCAGACTTTTTTTGGTGATTAAGCCATATTTTTATATGACTTATAAATCCAATAGATGAGTTGTATCTGCCAAAATATATAGTCATATATAAAAAAGTTGATGCCTCAGTTTATCTTAAAGTTGATAAAAAACAAAATCAAAATACTGAGACTTAATCACAAAAAAAAACTTAAACTTATGAGTTTTTTTTTTTTATTTAAAATTTGGCCAATACTTTTAATTTTGTCAATCAATATCAAGTATAGAAATCAAAAGTATTGACCAAATTTGAAAAAAATTCATAAATTCAAATTTTTTTTGATTAAATTTTTAATTAATTTTTTTACGTGGCATGTCCACGTGAACGTGATATGAACAAAATTGCACTCTATTAACGGTCACATCAATAATATTAACAGATTTTAAATAAAAACTACAATTGATAAAAAAAAATATATAAAATATTGACCGTTAAAATTAAAAATATTGGTTAAATTTTGAAAAAAACTTGTAAGTTCAAATTTTTTTTTTTAATTAAGCCAAAGTAAAATTTGAACTTTTGAAGCCTCGCAATCCGTGACTACACATTTAAGGCGGAAAGTTTTTCTGCTCTCAGTCAATTTTCTATGGTCTCCTCTAGTCCTCTGCCTCTTTCTATCACTAGACGAGACCCACTTCCTCACTGTCTCACCTTTTAGTTGCAGAAAAAGGAAGCAAAATTTCTCAGGTACCTCTTTTTCCGTTAGCTCGTTTCTATTTCCATTTTCAATTCTCAATACAGTGTCTTTTGATTCACGATTGTATGCTGTTTCTAAAATGCATGTCAGCTTTATTTGCTCTTTAATTTTGTTCGCTTGATGGTAAAGTTTCTGTTTGATTTCTGGAATTTACAGTATGCAAAAAGATTTAATATTGCAGAGAATATTCAAAACAACTTATCACTTGTCTATATGCTCGCAAGTTGCGTTCTTCCCCATGTTTTAATAATTTTTTTTAGGAAAATAGCATTTGGGGGTTTATTTGCAATTTTTTCGAGAAAGTTTTTTCTGCCTAGAAGAGAGAAAAAGACAATGTCAGACTTTTGTTAAGTTGGATCTTTTCTTTTTCTTATTTGTTACTGTAGTTGTTAGTTATTATCAAAAATTATATGTATGATAAAATTCGTATAATCTGTCAGTTGGTATTTCTTTTGCTGTAATTGGTGACAGTTTAGTAGCAAAAATCAACTATCGAAAATGAAATGGGTGAGATTACCATGATGCTATTGTGATGGTTTTAGTTGATATTTGACTTTTTTTTTTGTCTCAAACTATTGAATTTTTCTTTAGTGAATTTTTTTTTTCTTAACACGTGATGCTACAAGTGCGACTCACTTGTCAAGCAATGTTGAATTAGGAGAGTGTAATTGCTAGTATTGATTTTTCCGATTGCTTCTCTGTATCAGATAATTAAATCATTAAGGATTTGGTCCTTATGTTAAGGAGACTCAGTTGAACGATTGGTGGGGTAACATGCTTGCAAATAGGATAGTTGGCAAAGGGATATACATTTATTTATGTGTGTGAGAATTGAAGTATTGGTTCATAAGCAACAAAAATTGACCAACTAAATTGCTTAAGATTTTTAATAATCACGAGATATGATCTGTCAATTCTGCAAGTCAGTGCTGATCAATGGTCTGCTGGTGGATGGTGTATTGGGTAAATTAGTCTAATGGTCACCAAACTTTGCACTTAGCTAATTAATGTTATGTCACTTCTAACTTGTCATTTTTTAGTTACTAAATTTTGATTTCTGTTAACAAGAGGCTACTCACAAAAATCCGATAACTGGAATGGTAAAATGACATTAAATATTATATATTTCAAAAAAAAAAAAAAAAA
Organism: Jatropha podagrica; assembly: GCA_947857235.1. Classification (NCBI taxonomy): domain Eukaryota; kingdom Viridiplantae; phylum Streptophyta; class Magnoliopsida; order Malpighiales; family Euphorbiaceae; genus Jatropha; species Jatropha podagrica. The sequence goes on from CANUEP010109980.1 coordinate 46,557, forward strand.
AAGATTGTGATTAAGAAGACGTATAAGGAGGATACAAAACATGAATAGTAGAGTGAAAAGGCTTTTTCTTTTTTTAAAAAAAACTTGTTTCATGTATTTGCCACTATTTGTTAATTGGATTAATTGGTAGATTCCAAATTAGTCTACCAAGAGAATTATTTATTTATTTATATGAAATGTTTTATTTTAGTACCATGTTCTTCTGATGGTCAAATTCCAATGAGTAACCTTTTGTTAGAATGAAAATGAAAAGTTGGTCTCTAACTAAATTACAAATTTAAATTATGTGACCTTAATGAAACTAAATGCAAAATTTGTTGACCATTAGTATAATTTACTCATGGTTTTATTAAATCAAACATCAATGCAAAGGCTTTGTCTTAATGAATTTCTTTAGAAAGAGTATGGATTTTGAAAATGATGATTTCTTAATTCAAGTATACTACTGCAAACTCAGTGTGTCGAATTCTAGTATTCAGGTCATGACATGCAGAGGAGTGTCAAATCATATGAGGCAAAGGATATAACTCTGAATCACATGGCTCCTTCCATTTACAAAATATTACAGCATTTATGGTGTATATACGATGGACTAAGGCTTGAATCATGCTGTTTTGGTGATATCTTAACATAAACTTTTAAAACTATAAACTTTTGGTTAGTGGCAAGGTTGATCTTGGTTTTGGTGAGCATTGGCAACTGATATAAGTTTGTGGAAAAAAAAATTAATTAAGGGTTGATGCATGTTACTAGCTGTGGTTTTTTTAGTAGTTACAGAAGTGTATGAGGAGCCTGGTCCATTTACAGTGTAAATCACCAACCACATAGTGTAAATCACCAAGAAGGCAAGATCTAATCTGTGCGAAATTGCATTGTTATTAGTCTACATATTTTTGCTCTGAGAAGGTATTCAAGTATAGATATATGACTTTTGCCATTTTGAAGTAAGCTTCAGTGTACGCTTTGCACAAGGAATTTCCTTTCTTAATTATGATCTGTTAGAAATTGCTGCACCAGCAACTGCATTCAATCTCATTATATTTGACGAGGGATGTAAATGGTTGGTTTTGCAGATTGAAATTGGTATAATATGCAAATTGACCACAATCTGTGGCAGACTTCATTTTCTTGCAAATTGCTGGATTTATTTTGCCAACCTTCGTTTTTATGCATTTCATCATAAGAATGCAAAGTCCTTCCCTTGCAGTAGACATGGCCAATAATTGATTTGTTGTTGTGGATTCCTTGAAAATAATGTTATATTATTGCTCTCTGCAGAATGCGAGAAAAGCATTCCAGTTTTATGGTGTTTCAATGTTTATATTTCTTTTATGCTGTTAAGAACAAATTTTCAACCAAGCATTTATCTCATTTTAAGCATCAGTTTAGCACTATGACATATTATGTGGACCTTGATTTGACCACCTTAATGTGCCATGTGTAAATAGAAAACAGATCCTAGTGTTCTGTTTCTTCTCGAGTTGTTACCTGGTCCATGAGGCAGGGTGCTGCAGGAACTTAATGCCCTTTTTTCCCTTATATTTCTTTTTCTAGGACTCCATTGTCAGATTCAGTTCAGTCCTGTTTCCTAATAGAATTGCACTGGTTCAATCAATTAACTTCAATTTGCAATTTTTGTTTCTCTCCTTTGAGCTTGCTTATTTTGTGATCTTGAATGTATAGCAGTAGTGACAGCTTATTCCTTCCCTTTAATCTTCACAATGCTGAAAGCTAGAGTGACGCTGCAGAAGCAGGTCATCTGCATGAGGAATTGGGATTGGGAGACAGAATTTTTCAACAAAGCATTTCATTGTTTAAAAGCATTGGTTTAGCACTTACATATATGTAGAAATGACTTGTCCACCTTAAGTTGTTCAATCTTGTGTGTCGTGTGAGTAGCTTACAGATCCTAAGTTCTTCCTTCTCCACTTGATTTTGAGACCAAATCTCAGAAATGAAAAATTCAACTTAATTACCAATAGACCATTATTGGTTGAAGTGTAGTTTTTCCCCAACCTAGAGATTTCATTTGCAATCTTCTAAAACAATATTAGAGTTGAGTTGTTAGCTGGTCCATGAGGCAAGGTGCACTTAATGCCCTTTTTATACATTGTCAGATTCAGATCATTGTTAATCCTATTTCCTAAGATAATTGCATTGATTCAATCAATTAATTTGAATTTGCAATTTTAGTTTCTCTCCTTTGAGCTTCCTTGTTTTGTGATCTTGAATGGATAACAGTAGTAATGGCATATTCCTTCCATCTAATTTTCATTTTGCTGAATAGCTAGTGTACTGCCTACAGAAGTGGATCATCTGCATCAGGAATGGGGGAAAGAGGAATTTATAATTATTTTTTTGTACATAGATCATGCAATGCTTGAGGAATCATTTAACTCACTGTTTGATGCAGTTAACTAATTTTATATAAGCAATCTGAGAATTACCAGCTTTAAACATACAGACCTTGCAAGTAAGATGATTATTGATGAATTACTGACCTACGTATAAGGTGCAAAATTTTGTGGCAAAAGGAGATGAAAAAAAAGTTGAAGTTAAATTTCTGTGAGGTTGAGAATAATTCAGATGGTAATCGATATTTTTTTCACACTTTATCATTGATCTTTTGTGTGTTCTCAAATTTTGTGTTTTCAATCTGCTTAAGAAGAGAACAGCTGGGTTGTTTAATGTTTTTGAAACTGGTTTCCTTTTGTGAATTTCTTTTCCTTTAACAATTGCATTGCGTACATGGTTCAAAATTATGTCGTCATGAATCTTGACTTAAGACTCAAAAGTGTCTCAAATATACAGCTTGAAGGCAACGTAACTTGACTTCACAGTTGTCTGACTTTAAGTTTCAAGTATCTCATTCATTTAGTGCTTAGTGCTTCTTGTTTCTTTTGTTTTTATTCATTTCACAACATAGGTTAAATGGACTGAAATCAGATGGTGACATGACATCAAGGTGACCAAAGTTAAATGCCATACAGACCCTAGCTTGAAACAGGTAATGGGTCTCTCAATTACCAAAAGTAGGCTTTGAAACTTCAAATCTCTTACCAAAAAATTTATATTTCATTAGTATGCAATAATTTGCAGTTTTTATTACTTTCACCTTTCCTCTCTTGGCAGTAAAGGAAAAAGAATTTACTACTCGTGCAGTTAAGCTTTCCTATGTTGCCTATTCTTGCATAGAAAAGCTACCTAGAATTGTGCAGCAGGGCTGCTAATCTACGTGTGCTTTTAATCAAAGCCAATTCAATTGTTCCCATTCCCATAGTGGTTGGGGTAAACCATCAACCGTATCCACGTTGGCACTTCCTGCCGTCCCTGGGATGTCAGCATGATCTCCTCCTGAGCATGAAGTGTCAGGTGAGCTTGAGTTGTCCACCATTCTATGGTCTTGAGAAGATGTTGTTGCCGTATCACCACGAAGTTGTGTCTCTATTGCCACGGCTTCTAGTGGACGTCTATCAAATGCTCGAAAACTCCCTGATATTACGTAGACTCGGCATAAACTAAATTCATGCCTCAGCTATATATAAGAAATAATGATTAGAAATGGGAGATGGAAAATAATAGTAACTGCATAAGAAACTGCAAGACTTGCTCTTCCTTTCTTTTCTTTTTTTTTTAAATTGAAAAATACACCAAAAGATTTATTCTAAATTATATATACACCTTAGGAATGGTAGTTTTTGATGGGTCAGCAGCTCCTTCAATGGCTCTATACTCGTTCATCTTCCATTTGGTTTTTCTTCCTGTGGGAGCTTTCCCCTTATAGAAAACCATGGTTTTCTTCACCCCAATCACTTTGCTATCTGATGAGTAAACATAACCAGGGGAACCAGTGGCCTTCCAGTACCCAGAAGCTGTAGTGCGGCTGGGTCTTCCTCCTCTGGCTTCTCTTTCTTGTCTTGGTGCAAAGAAGAACCATTGCTCAGTGTCTCCTTGACATCTTTCTCCTGCAAGCTCTGCAACACATTGAAGGAAACAAACTTTTATTGTTCGCAGTATTTTCGAATACTGAATTAACTTCATTAATATAAAAACAAATAAGTCAAGACTAAAATAAGATTTTTTTACTTGGGAGATTCCATGGCTCTATGTTGTAAATGTCAATAACTGGGATAACACTGTTTAGTTCTCTCCTCCCTTCTAGCTTGTTATGCAGATAGAAGGAAACTAGTTCCTCTTCTGTTGGATAGAACCGAAAACCTGGTTGAAGATCCCCCATTCTTGTTTTTACTGTTGTTGCTGTTAATTGTGTTCTAATGTTGTTTATAACATTTTTGGCCATGGGTTATATATATACAGTTTTGTCGAAATGGATTTGCCGAGTGAAATGAGAAAAAATGGCAAAGGTTTGTGATTGGTGAAAGCTTCCACGCGGTTGCTCAAAAGAAGATAATAGTTTTTGTCCTATGATATTTCTCCACAAGTCCATACAATTCTTTATCCTTATTTGAACGAGTCATCCACTCTTTATTTCCTCACTGCCGGTATCAGGACTTGTTAACTGCACCCTTTTTGCTAGGGTGATTTGAGCCGTTGATTCTCTCATTTATGGTTATGGGTTCTCTCTCTTAAGCTATACAGTGATATTTATTGGTCAATGTCCAACGCTTTTACGAGCCAGGCAAGTGGCTCTCTTTATTTGTGGCTATAAGCCTGTAAATATAAGGAAAAATAATTATTTCATCTCTAAGGTTTTATAAAATTAATTAACTCATTCCATAATTTTGTATATTAGATATTTAGTTCTTGAGATTTTATTCTGTCTCAAATAGTTCTTCCATTTAATTTAGGAGAACTGTACCGTTAAGTATATAATAAAAGACTAAAATACCCTTTTTAATAAGGCAAACTAAAACTATTATCCCTCCGTCTCCATTTCTATAAACATACAAACTCAATAAATAAATAAAAAATAAATACATTTAAAAAATCATTAACAAATAAAAGCCCTTTTAGTTTCTTCTTCTTCTAATGCTTTTGAGAATATGCAAGCATCCATTAATGTTGCTTTTTCTTTACTCTAAACCAAGCTTGAGGCATTGTAATTTGCTTTTAAGATTTGAAGGCTCCAAGAAGAAGGGTGTATTTAATGAGTACTATTTTATCATTAATGATGATTGTCGCTTTATTTTGTGTTGGGTTATATGCTGTGAATGTGAGGAAGGATAGGTTTGAGGTATTTGACTGATGCAAGAGAATGGTGATGGTGACAGTGAATCGCACGACTATGGTGGAGATATTTATAAAGGAATTTTTTTTTTCGGTGAAGATAAAGTTTTGACATGGAGATTGAAATAAACCCTAATATTAAGAGGGCCACTGAATTTGTTAAGAAATCTAGCGTACTGATGGAAAAATACAAGAAATTGTCTATTTTGTAAGATTTTGGGGAAGAATCAGCAGATCTTGATATCGGAGACAGTAAGATTGATTATGATTTCATGTTCATTTGCAAGGTCTGTGTTCAAATTTTCCATCTCCTCTCAAAACTAATATTGCATAGGATTACAAAGTCTATTTTGTTGGCAGCAGTGGCTGTGGTGGTGGCTGCAGCAGTGGTTGTGTCGGTGGTTGCGGCCAATTTGTGGTTCTTAGTGATGATGGGTGTAAAATGGTTTCTTGAATATGGGTCATTCTGGATTTTATTAAGAGTGACTTTAGTCATTTTAAAAAATTTCTCACTCATCTCTCTCACATTTTAGTATCCTTTAACAGAAAAATGAATTGATTTTGGATGGAAGGACCATTTAAGATGATAGAACAAAATCCCAACGACTAAATACCTAATATGTAAAAATATAAGAATGAGTTAATTAATTTTATAAAACCTCAGGGATGAAATAATTATTTTTTTTTAAATATAATATTACTAGAGCTAGTACATTGTTTTTAATACACGTGCAAATGGATGTCGAATTATCACTTTCCTGTTGCCAGCAAGCAAGTGAAGAGTTCCACTCAGGGGATGGCAATCTTGTTGGACCTGGTAGGTAATTGATCTAGATTGGTTTTGAGGGATTCAGATTTGGGACGGATTTGAATAGTATTTTTACTATTATTAGTGGATTTGAATTCAAAGATTTGACTATCTGTTATCTGTTTAATTAAAATTTTAAAAATATTTAAAATAATTATCATATATATATATATATACTTTTTAATTATAATAAATCTTATAATTACTTCAGCTTCTTGCATGTTTGCCTTTCAATCAAGTTTAGAAATTGTTTAAAGACTTCTAACACCTGATCTTTCGACTTCAATGTATATACTTATATTTTCCTAGAATAGTCATCGATAAATGTCACAAAAAATCGATTTTCATCATATAAAATTATCAATGGTTCGCACAAATCTAAATGTGTCAGATCTAGCACATTTTTCATTTTGGAAGAGGAAAAATCTTAAAATCTACTCTGTTCTGTTTTTCTGTCATATAATCAAGATGCTTATTTAAATGAACTTTTCCAATCCAGATAGCATATTCTTTCTTATCAGAGTTGTCATTCCTTTCTCACTCACATAACCTAGTCTTTTATGCTATAATTCAATTGTATTGTCATTCTCTGCTATATTTAAAATGTCTTGGGAGAGCTTTGCCTATATCACGTACAGTTTTGGGTCTTTTTTTCGTTTGGCTACTATTAAGGAGCCTTTAGTGAACTTTCACTGACAATTTTTAAAGATACTACAGAAACCTTTATCATCAAGTTTGCCAATTGAGATTAAATTCAAATGCATGTCTGGTACATGCACAACATCTTTTAGAATTAATTTTGAACCATTTTACGTCTTCAAACAAGTATCTCCCTTACCAACGATTTTTAATAATTTGTCGTTTGCTATCTTGACCACACTTAGATTGCTTAATGTGTAAGATGAAAAGTTTTACCTTTGGGATGTTGCATGAAGAGTAGCCTTATTATCAATCACTCAACTGGTCTCTTGGATTGCAAGATAGTGTCTTCAATGACAATTTGGAACTCAGCAATGATATTAGCTTCATCATCACTATTCTCTTCTTTCTTTACTTTGGCTTTATTCTTCTCCTGATTACTTTTAAACTTCCAGCAACACATTTTGATATGCTCTATTTTGCCACAGTGATGACACATAATATTAGCATGTTTATTTGATTTACCTTTGCTCGTGTCTCTTGTATTTGGATTTTTAGATTGTCTCTTTCCTCTTGGTTAGTTACTTTTTTAGTATCTGCTACAAGAATGTCTAACTGAGATGAACAGCAATTTTGTGCTCTATATCTCATCTCTTCATTTATAACATCATTTTTAACAAATTTCTAGCTAACTTCATCGTGTGGTGTAAAATTTGTTACTGATATCTTCAAAGTCTCGATGCTCTGTAATGGAGGCAAGCACCATAAGGCCGAAAATTTTATCATCAAACTTTATGCCTATACTTGACAACTGATGGATGATTGCTTGCATTTTACTTAAGTGATTTGCTACAGAAATACCTTTTCGATATTTAAAATTCACCAACTTTGTCAAACAGAATACTTGGTTATTGTCAGATTTTGAGGCATATAACTTCTCAGGTTTATTCAATAATGTTCGACCATGAGTCTCATCACAAATGTGGTTGCATTTATTATCATCGATAAAATGTTTAATAAAGCCGCAAACCTGCTTATGCTCGAAAGCCTATTCTTTATCAGTCTTGTCTTCTGGTTTATTTGTATCAAATACTGACTGATGCATTTTTGTTACCATAAGGAGGTCTCTCATTTTATTTCTCCATATATGGTAATTTTCGTCATTTAGACTAATCATTTTGCTCATTTTAGTCACCATAATTTATTTATAGAATTTGATAAATAGTGATCATATACGTAAATAGTAATCGTATACATGAATAGTGATAGTAACAGTATATGTAAATAGTAACAGTAGATCTGTAAACAGTACTTGGTTTAATAGTGATGGACTATGTAATAGTAATTCAAATAATAACTATTCACTATAAATTTTGTGTCACTGATTTACTATTCATCACTTTGTCATATTTGCAATTGCTTTTTGAGCGGACTGTGTCAAAATATTCATCATAATTTTTTCTTCGTTGTAGTGTATTTATTTTCGAAATATATCAACGGATTTGGTATCAGTCTTTGACTAATTAGACTTTAAATCAGGCAGTAGTTCAAAAAAAAAAATTCTTTTCTTATGTGGAGCTCAATTTAGGCTACAATTATAGTGTATACTTAGAAAAAATTCTTGACTATAATAGTTGAAATTGCCAAAATTAGGCTCTGGTTCTAATTTGGATAGGTTTCACAATAAAATTAAGAGAATAATTATGGCAGCAGAATAATGAAATATGACACATAAATTTACATGATTCGCCCTTAATTATTTTAGTATTACGTTCACGGGATAAACTCCGAATATTTTTTTCACTATTAAAAATAGTAAGCTTACAGAGAGATTAATACAAATGGAATAAAAATAATAGCACTCACAGTGTTTTTTATAACATCCAAAAGTAATTTCTTTTGTATTGTCACTCTCCCATTTTAGAAAAATCATTTTCTAAAGCTAAATTATCTCTCTTTATTTTTCTGCTTCTAGTGTTTTTGTACACCTCTTGTTGCACACATTCACATATATATATAGTAAAAGAAATTGGTTTAGTCAAAAGGTTGGTGAGCTACCACCATCAATTTTAATTAACAAAACTAGCAAAAATCAAAGATAGTGCCAACAAATCAATGAAACAAAGAAAACTTAAAAATGGGTTGTGTCCAGTTGAATGAGCCACCGTAAACATTAATCTGGATACAAATAGTTATAAATATGTGTGACATGCAATGAAAATATTGCGCTCAATGAATACGAGTATGGTGCGAGTATAAGATTTTAGGTACTTGCTGCTCATTATCTGTGTATATTTTACCCATCTGTTAGTAAATAAATAAGTTGGGATTTGGTATAGTTTAAAATTTGTGGATATTTCATCCGTTTAAGAGATACTTTAAACGGGTTTAAGATGAATATGCATAGTGAAATTCTAAACGGATTCAGATGCGAATATTTACATGGATTTAGAATAGATACATATAGTAAAATTTTATGAAATTAACCTTCATCCTTTGTAATCTCTTACCCTTTAATTCTTGTAACGGGTTTGTGATTGAGTGCCAAAAGAAATGTTGGATGTTTCACATACATGAATCTCAGAAATATTTCAAATTTTTTTTCTTTTGTTTTTAATTTTAGTTGTGAGCAATATAAAAGTAAAGAAATAGTTGATATATGAGTATTTTGTTTTTAATTTCCATGACCATCCCTTTCTCCTCTCCATTTTCTTGAAAGCAAGAAAAAATTCTCTCCCTTCGACATTGAGCCTTTAAAAATTATATTCTTATTTAACCGAGGTAATGAAATATGTAGACATAACTCCATGAATTTAATTGGAAGAACGAAGATGATAGTAATGAAAGGGTTGGTAGTTTCTTTTCTCTTCTCTTCTTTTCCTTTTTTTGGCTTCAAGAGTGGAAGAATTTCACACAGTTCTCTTCTAGACGTTCTAATGAGAATTGGGATTTTAATAAAAATAAAATTGAAAGGCTCACGTTGACAAATAAATATCCGGTAAGTTTAATGGATAAAATTTGATAAGTTCGGGATTTAAAATTTTTATCAGTTGATAATTTGGAATGGATTGTGGAATATAGAATTTAAAATGAAATGCATTTTTAAAAATATTGGTATATGGAATATGGAATGAAAAAAAATTTTCATATTCCAATCTATATACCGAACTATTATTTATTATTTTTTAATTTATAATTATATAGTTTAAAACAAAATATTTAAATTAAAGGTTAGAATACAATTTCTTTAATTCTTTATATTTTTTAAGAAAACTTCTATCTAATTATAAAATAATATAGTTTAATAGAATAATTTAACCCTAACCCTAATTAGTAATTAATATATACGATAATGATTTTGATGATAATATTAGAAAAGGGTAATATAATTCTGATGCTGAAGGGAATCACAACGAAAGAGACAGCAGAATATGATATTTAGGCAACTAAAAATAAAAGGAAAAGCCTCTTTCGTCAATTACAAAATATTAAAAAATTATGTAAAGTAAGCCCCCTTTCTACTTCTAACGATGCTTGCTGTCGTCAGGACCCAGTCTTGGTTTCTTGTGAAAATTCCATTTTTGTCCCTTTCAAAAAACACTTTCAATATGTGAACGTGGGCCAGTTTGATAACAATCTCAGTGTTTTACCACTTCATAGCCGCGTTTCCTCCGCGGGGAGATTACAAGCCATTCTTTTTCTCGTACATGTGCAAGGGGTTTTGACGTCATCTCCCTCAAAACTTGAACCGTTTTGGACTTTACATTACTTTTTAAAGCGCCTTTCAAATAAATAAATTTCACAAAAATTTTTAAAAATTCAAAATTTTATATTTAAAAAAAATTTTAATTTAAATCTTATAAACAGAATTTTATAAAATTGAGATAATTTAATTTAAATTTTATTAAAATTAATGAAATTTATAAATGAATTTCACATATTAATCTATTAATATTTACATTGAAATTGCTCCCTCTCTTAAAATATTATTGACTAAAATATCCCGTTTATTTTTTCTAATATCGTTTTTAAAAAAATATGAAATTACTGTTGTATATGACTTTGATTATCTATTAAATTCAAATGAATTTTTAATTTTGAATATATTTTAATCTATTAATAAAAATAAAATTTAAACAATTATAAGGGCTTAAAATTTAATTAATTAATTATGGTTGAATATAAGTGATTTATTTATATTAATATTTTTATTAAATTATTATGTCAAGGTTATTTTAAGAAATAAAGACAAATAAATTTTTATTTAAGAATGATTTTAAATATAATTTTATAAAATTTAATTAAATTTTTTATTTTAAATTGTAGTATACAAAACATGACAAATTCATTTGCAAATGAATTTCACGTAGGAATCATTTACAAATAAATTTTACGATGATTATTTATTTATTTATTCGAAATGGTATCTAAGAGTAATTTAGAAGTTTACTTACTATAATAATACCCATTCCATTTCATTCATTCATAAATAAATAAATAAATAATTCTAAAGCTCCGTTATTTCAAAATTATTTTTTAAATTTTTAAATATTTGAAACATTAAGGAAAAAATCAATCAATATAAAATATCATTTAATTAATTAAAGAGAGAATTTAAAAAAATATATTTTTAAAAAAGAAAATATTTTTCAAACATTAACAAAATTATTGTCACATTAATTATAAATGTACATTTACTAATTCACTAATTATGTAATAATCATTATCGACTACAGCTAATCATCATAGGTAACTGGTTAATAAGCCACAATCAATTATCACCATCAATTAAAATAAATTTATTAGTTTAACATATTTTTTCTCATATTGAATAATAAATTTTTAAAATATGAAATTTTTATAATTCTGTCTACTTTTATAGTCTTATAAATTATCCTATTTTTTCTTTTTATTTAGAGAAAATTTCATTTTTGGGTGTATTTTTTATATAGAAAATTTTAATTTACACAATAACTTTAGCGGTGTATATATTTGTTTTAAGATTGAAACTTAATAATAAAGAAAAGTAATATACGCGTGTTTCAAAGAATAAGTATCAACTTACTTTTTTATTTTATTTACAATAAATAGTGATTATTTATATAAATTCAACCACAAAATTAAAGTTTTGATACTAAAGTGTCATGACCCATTTCTATAGGCTGGATTGGCATTAGAACTGAGTAGGTTTAAAGCCACCGAGATCCATAGTAAGTCCAAATACTAATTACAACTCCACAAATCTAATAAAATATTAAACTAGACAGTCCATTATAATATTAATAATCTAAACTATTGCAAGACTTTATTTCAAATACCAATATGAATACATATATTCATCTTTCATTATCTACTCAATCTTCACAACCTGTATCACATGCATTTATAAGTATGATCAAAACCTTACTCGTTAAACTTCATTCAACAATTCGACTGGCATCATCAATTTTTCCAATAAAAATTTACATACAACTAATGTTGTTATTATATTCATAAAACTCCGATAATATGGGCAGATTTCTATCATTGTTACAAATATTAAAAATTCCTGATTCAATAGGAACCATGGTACAAATCTAGAAATTTCTTTATTCAACTTTAAAAAGAAGGAAGAACAAAGCTTCAACTAAACTACAAAACAATTTACAATCTTCTGAAAAAATTTAAGAGAGAGTGGAGTAAGCATAAAACTCAGTAAATAATAGTATATAATATTAAACTCACGCATTTACACAAATGGTACTTAAACTATTCTAGGTGAATATTCACCATTTACACAATATCAATCATAACATCTACAAACAACAAAAACTATATGCACATTAAGTGGTAATTAGTTAGTGAAATTACCTTAACATGACCATACTCACTCCCAAGCACGCTTTAATATCAATGGTATGGTCCTATAACTTGTGTACCAAGGAGCCCACCCCCGCTCGGGCAAAATATATTCAAATAAAAATATTTTTCATAAAATATTTTTCCACAATAACCATTCCAAGGTACACAAGGGGGGATGCCACTCCCACCGCTTAAGGCCCATTGTCAGCATTCTCACCATGCCCGTACTCTCAATTCAAGTGATTCACATCATCCCAACTCTCACATAACAATCATATATCAATATGCACAAAGTAATTATTTATAACATTTATCAATGCACATCCATCCATCCATATACTATTGTATTCAAGAAATTAAAAATATCATAAACAAGGTTTAAACAATTTGTACAATCATGAATTTGATAAAATATTATATATTATTACTCATTTGAAAGCAAAAAATTGATTTTCACTGATCAATAAGGTTTTCCCAACAGTTTCTTGGAAATTCTCAACCTAATATCAAATTCATATTGCATTTTTAGTCCTTTATTGTTAATTAAATGTTTTATATTCATCTACAATATACTTATGTTCATGGTCAAATAATTTAATTTTAAATTTGCTCAATTTAAGTGCAAGTTAATGAAATTCAGAATTTTCAGCAATATGAGTCACTTGCATTCTTTTGTTTATATTTTTATTTTCACAAATCCTTTCACTCTAAAATTTTTACAGCGTATTCTTAACATCTTAGGATACTGTCTTGTAAAGTTTCGTAATTTTTGAAGTTTATTTGCATAGTCAAATGACTCAATTACAAAAGCTAAAATCTAGTTTTTTTCATGCTAAGTAGCGTGCATTGATTTAATTATAATTCCACTTCCTTTTATCCATTTATCTTGAAATTTTTATAGCATCTTTCTCGACTCTTAGACTACTACCAAATAAAATTTTGAGTCCATTTACTAATTTAATTAATTTAGTCTTTGTGAGTGATTTTCCAGATAGCTCACTTGAAACAAGTCTAAGAATATTATGCTTGCTTAAGCATTCTCACCTTACTTCTATCACAAATTCATGCAATCCAATTCTTATATTACTTAGATAACATTTTAATACCAGATATATCATAATTTCTAGTTCAAAGAATATCAATCACAAACTCAAAATCATCTATCTTGGTGAATTATGTAAGTGAGGTTTTGAATTCAACCATAACTAGTCTTAATCATCTTAAATCATCTAGAAATCAATTCTAATAACTTCATCTTCATCAAGTCAGCGTACACAAGTAAGAACATCAATTCAAAGTTCGTGGAATTCAGAAATTAATCCATGGAAAGGAAAGAGAAAGTTAAGATAACTAATCTTTCCATAAGAATCACTTGAAAATTCTTCAATTTTTCACTTCCTTTTCTTGGTCAATTATGATGATGATGAAGAAGAAGAAGAAGAAGAAGAAGAAGAAGAAGAAGAAATGATAAAGAGGGTTGCATTGAAGAAAGAAGAAGAAAGAGATAAGAGGAGAATATCTTGGGTTCTTTAAATGATCTAGTTCGATTCAAATCGGTTCGGTGCAACTCAATATTTTGCTCCGATTTTCAACCGATTTATGGATTTTTCAACTGGTTTGAATATTCTAACTGATTTAGGGGTCTGGTTTAATAATAATAAAAAACTATTTTCTTTTAAATTTAATTTTAATTGCCTTCATATTTGTATATTTCTTTTGTTTCTTTTCTCTTCATTTTCTTATTTCTTATTTCTTTTATTTATTATTTATTTAATTTTGTTTTACTTAGAAATTGTCTCCATATGTTTGTATCATATAAAACTTAATAGTCATTGAATCTTTTCTTTTTTAAACAAACATTTGCTAAATACATTTCAAATTCACATTTTAGTATAGAATGACAATAGATTTTAATAAACACCAATAATAATTAGTAAAATCGTAATTATCAAATTTATTATTCTATAAATCCATGGTGTTAATTCTAATACTTTATAATCCCCTTTATTCTCATTAACATTTTACTTAATAAGCTAATACTCAATATTCCTATACTCTATATAAAATTCTTTGCATGTATCATTCACAATTATCGAATTAGTTAATCCATATCCAATACTTTCGAATTTCATAAATCATATCATATATCCACCCTATATTCAAACCAATTAGATCATACTATTTCTCCATAAGTCATTTATAAGAAATATCTATAAATTTCTATTAAACATTAAGACTAAATGATTTTTCTTAATGTCAATTACCAGTACACTCTTAATTACCTTGACTTAAGGATCCTCTTCATACTCCAATAATTGAATGGGAGGCTAAAGGCGCTCGAGAGGTTCATATCTTGTTTGGCCAGGCATTGCATGCCTTTCTATAAACACTGAAAGATATGAAATGTTTTCATTAGTCCGAGGCATGTCAGAAGACCCTGGACAAGCTAAAAGAATTCCTTAGCTCTCCCCCTACTCCTTAGCAGATCACAAGAAGGAGAAACACTATATTTGTACCTGTTAGTCACAAAGACCACAGTGGCCTTAATATTTGTAAGAGAAGAAGCAGGAGAATAATAGCCTATATACTATATTAGCAAGGTATTGTGCAAAGCTAAACTCAGATATCTATGAATTGTGAAGTTGGCATTCGCCTTGCTCATAGCCTTGACAAGACTAAGGCACTACTTCCAAGCGCATTTCACAATGGTCAGAACCAACTTCCTTTTAAAAAAAGTATTACACCGTGCAGAAACCTCTAGCAGGATGGTTGAGTGGTCCATCAGACTAGGAGACTTCGACATTTAGTATGCACCTCACTCAGCACTGAAAACACAAACCTTGGTTGACTTTATGGCAGAGATGACCATGCCAGAAGTTCAAATGATAGAAAACACCCATCCACACTAATGGAAAATACACATAGATGGAGCATGTAATTTAGCTAGGGCAAAAGTAGGAATTATCCTAGAAGGACCGAACCGAATTTGACTCAAATATGTAGTACAACTGACTTTCCCCTGCACTAACAATATGGCTGTGTACAAAGCGCTGATCACCAAAGTGAAAGTAGGCATGGAGGTCTGAGTAGTGGAAATCACCTTGTTCTCTAATTGACAACTAGTGGTAACTAGTGGTGAACCAGGTTTCAGGAAAATTTACAGTAAAAGCAACATCCATGAGCAAATACTAGAGCCACGCAAGACAATTGCTCGGCCATCTAGAAAAATAAGGAATTACGTGGGAGATAATAAAAATCCTCAGATCCGAAACTTACGCAGCAGATGAGAAGGCTAAAGCCATAGCTAAAAATGAAGATGTACCAACGGGAGTACTGGTAGAAAAATAATCAAACCCAAGCACTAAAGGCAACGAGATGTTTCTTATAACAATAGAACCAAATTGGATGACACCCATCATAAGGCATTTGGAAACAGGTGAGTTGCCCCCTGAATCAAGTAATCGAAATTAGCAGACAATTAGCAAACTACTCCCTCGAAAAGGGAATACTATATAGGAGATCCAAATCTCACCCCTAGACTAGGTGCCTAGCTAACGAAGAGGCAAGCTATGTCACCAAGGAAGTTCATGAGGGACTTCATAGAGCATATGAGGGGGCTAAAGCCACCTTGAGAAAAATACTCTTACTTGGTCACTACTAGCCAAAACCATGAAAAAAAGATGTTTGAGACTATATACAAAGGTGTATCCTATGCCAAAAGCATAGCAACATATCGAGAAAACCAGCTGCCGACATGCAACCCATGAGAAGTTCCTAGCCTTTTTCCTAATGGGGAATATATATCTTGGGACCGTTCCCAATTTCCATAAGGCAGAGAAAATTCAAAATAGTGGTAGTCGATCACTTCTCGAAATGGGTGGAAGCTGAAGCCCTAGCAACAATAACCTCAGCACGCATCATAAAATTCTTTAAGAATGAAGTGCGATTCCAATATGGAATCCCTGGCAAATTATTCATAGACAATGACAAATAATTCAACTACTCATCTTTTAAAGAATTTTGTGCTACTTGGGGCATACACTTCACCTTAGTCGCCCATCCATAAACTAACGGATTGACTTGAGTCACTAACATAACTATTTTATAGGGTTTCAAGAAAAGAATAGATGGTGAAGAAGCCAACTGGACTAAAGAACTAAACAGTGCACTATGGTCTTATAGAAACAATCCTAGAAGTTCAACATGAGAGACACCGTTCTTCTTAGTATATGGTGTGGAAGCAGTCATACCCATTGAAATCGGGATACCAAGCAGGAGCAAGGGCCTCAGACATGCCATGCCCTACACAATCCCCTCTAGTCGTATATTGCACGACTCCCCCTTGGACACCTTCCCCTACCATGCCTTCCTCCTCATCACCTAGATGCTGATACACATTGATCTAGCTAATGAAACTCTAATCCTCCTTAAGGAAATGAGATTTGAGCTTGGCCAAAGTCAAGTCAGTTTGTAACACTAGCATATCATTCAATGATCAAGTGGCCTCAATAGTAGCATCTTCAGCACGGGTGAACTTTGCCAAGAGTTGATGGATGGTAGCAGCATCTTACTTCCTTTACTTGACGAACTACTTCACTTGGGAACCTAGCTTAGAGAGGCGTGGAGTTGTACATCCCTCTCCTGCAAGATAATTCGGATATTCTCCTCTAGCTCGCCCATAAAGCGGCTATGCTCAATTGTTTGAGACTGGATAGAATCCTCCAGCTTCTCAGAGTTAACCTTCTTGGCCTGTAAGTCTTGAGTCAAGGTAGCGACTAACTCCCATGACTCTCTTATCCACAGAAGAGTGTCATTGTGAGCACTCATCAGCCGAAATACATAAAAGACAAGAATAGTCACTCATAAGAAAAAAAGAAAGAAAAGAGAACCAAACACGAAAATAAAAGGACGATAAGTATACCATGAAAAGACCATTATTAATCACGTCTAGTAATGACTCCTCCCGAAACTCTTTAGGCAAGCCAAATTAGTCGGGAGGACACACTAACCAATAAAGGCTAAGGCAACCTCCATGTCACCCAACAAAGCCTCTTTACCATACTTCATTCTTATGGCACTCTGCAGCTCCAAAACCTTCTCCACTGTAGGAGAATGGGGGCTCGTCATCACCTTTTCGCTGTCGCATCCCTCTCCTCTTAGGCTCGATAATCTTCGAGCCAATAAGAATGACCAAGGGAACATTTGAGACAGTTGTAATAGAAGCCTCAAGAGGAGGTGACACAACTTTTAGAGTACGCATAGGCGACATTATGGCAAGGCCCATAAAATACCTTAAAGAGGTATATGGAACACTCACACTCCCTCCAGGAGACTGACTTGACCTATTGGCTAATCTGTTATCTCGATCTACCGAAAGGTGAATTTTCATATCTTTGGACAATTTTGGACCCATATTTGCAAGAAAAAGAAAAGTTAACAAGAACAGTAATCAAAGAAGAAGAGGAACTTAAATAGATTAACTCACCTCAAATCTCGAGCCCCTCTTTTCCTCATAGGCTGAGCCTTAGGACCTAAGGGGATGTTCACGATTAGCAGGGGAGTGAGAGGAGGGGGGTTGCGAGCATAATATTTTAGGCACTTCATTTGTCTAGGCTCGACATCGCTCAAGATGTGAGGATGCCTCAATACAGGAGCATCTGATCTCCATGCAAAAGGTATCCTAAATGCTTGAGAATGAGCAATAAGGAAATACTTCTCCTTCCATCTCCCCTTTAAAGAAGTGCTCTTCAAAAGGAAAAGCTTATAGTCTTTCCGAGCAATGAGATGGAGATTATCTTTGAGCCATCTCTAGACAAAGCAAAACATATTATGTAGCTAATGTATGTTGAGCTCAAAACCCTACTAGGCAGCCACAATAGAGGCCCCCAGAATCATCTGAATACTGTTAGAGGCAATTTGGCCAATGGTCACTCCCCACTTATTATAAAACTCAGATAAGATCTGCTAAAGGATAAAAGGTACACCAGCATAGCAATCTTTAATGTAAATGATCAAGGTTTTTTTTATCAAGATTAGCATTCACTCTCATATCAGGCAGCGAAATCTTAGTTTGATACTTGTCAGGAATGAGAAAAATGAGCCCAGATGCTAACCAAATCGTGCTTGAATAATATGGAAGTTAGATCCTGCATCCTCACATTCCTTTGGCAAAGGCGAGCAGCGGGTCAGTCCAATAAGGATGGGTGGACATGTTTCATTGCGAAGGTTGGACAAAAGTGATCCTTGTCCTCCTAGGCTCGGAAGATTGCTCGAGTGTACTCTAGTCATGTAGTTGAGGAATATGAAAATTAGAAGAAGATTCACCTTGGCCGCCTGAGGCAATAACTCCTTGGAACCTCTTTTAGAGTAAGCTAGCTTCATCCTTAGAGTCAGACTCATAACCCACCCACCCCCAATATACAATTGTCATCCTCATATTGCTCGGTCCTCCTCAGAGTTTAGAGATTTTGTTGGAGCCTTACCCTTGGATTGGCGACTAGAACTCATAATAAAAAGGAAAAATGAGAATAGAGAGACAACCTAAAAAATCTCGAAGTTAAAATAAGAGTACTTGGAACACGTAAGCAAATAGAAATAGAAGCAAGCGATTTCAAAAGTTGAAGCAAAATAACATGAAACCTCCAAAATGCTAGTGAGAACTCCTTTATATAGTAGGTTTAAATCCCACGAATCTTCATCGAAACTGAAGAGCCATAGCCGATGAAGAGTCACCCCATTAAAATTCAAAGTACAAAAATTGTCATCAAAGCAACGTTTAAACCTACCCATAGGCCCTTGAACTAAATAAAGTGGGGTTTAGGCCCAAAACAAAAAAAAAATATTCTTCTTTTCCTTAAAATACAAAGGCTCATACTTCAATAAAAAGTATAACACACCCCCTGAACACCAAGCAGTGCTCAAAACCTACTAGGATATCCCTCTTGTAAAAGTCTAGAACTCTGAGAGAGCCTTAAAAATGCTGAGCCCATTTGTTATAACTCTAGAATAAATATTGGACATTCTTGGCGAGGGACATATGATAAACATCAATCCTAACAAAGAGTCCGAGGACCATGTAATGAAATTAGCATAACTGAAAGGATATATGGGCTTGATATTAGGAGATAATGCTCGGATATTACTCTTCTAATATCACATAGCTTATCCAAACAATTATAGCACATATATATTGAAGGGTGCTGCCCCTCAAGAGAAGTTTAAGGCCAATTAAGCAATCTAGGATAATTCTTAATATAGTATAATTCTGCAACTATCAGGTCATGACTAAAGTTATTTTAGGATATTCAAATTTCAATAAGGGCGCATCAGAAATCTCATTGTTCCCTATTCCCTGTATTTGTGCAATTCTATAACATCACATAATAAATACATTTCACTATATATAGATATATAGACATAGAATATATATATATATATTGTTAAACTAAAATTTTCAATCACTCGTTATCCCACACACAAATATTCATTTTATTTAAAAAAAAAATTTAAAAATTTTGAATGACTTAATTATATATATTCTATTTGAATCTTTATTTTTTAAAAAATATAGCAAATCAAATTATACAATGATAAAGAAAAAAGAATATTATAAAAAATATACTATTTTCTTTTTTATCTATATCCTAAATAAAATATTTTGAATTATAATAAAAAAATTAAATATATAAAATAAATTCAAAAATAAAATATAAAAATTTTCAAATGCCTCATTATCATATATATTTATTAAAAAATAAATTTAGAAAAGATAAAATTTAAAATTTTGAAATGCTTAATTATCTATATGTATTCATTTAAAAAATAATTTTAATACATTTTATTAATCAAGCATTAAAATATAATTTTCTAATTCGTCATGTTAAAGATTAGATTTGGCCATATTACAGTTTTTGAAATCAAAACCGTTGGTTTAAAACCGGTGAGAACTGGAATCGAAATCAATGTCCTACAGTTCGGTTCTAGTTTCACCATTTTCTGAACCGTGAATCAGGGGCTCCAGGAACCAGTTGAAACTATTTAGAATTGATGATTTTTCAAGCCAGTTAGAACCGACGGTTTGAACCACCAGTTGGAACAATCAGTTCCAAGCAGATTTTAAATTTTATTTCAAACAGCTAGAACAGGTAATTCCACCGGTTCGAACCAGTGGTTCCAGCAATTTTTTTTAAACAGTTTTGTGAAATTTCCAAATTATTGTGTTTTTTCACTAACAATATTGAAGAAATTAATCTATATCCACAACTGGGAGATTTATGAAAAATTTTTTGATATTTTAAAAATTTTTAATGATGCTACATATAAAATTTAGTGGAGTTTATTATCCCACAACTCATTTATTTTTTCATACATGCATTAATATTGTTAATGCACTTCAAGAATTTGAAAATGATAATGTATTAAAAAATTGTGTTTTATAAATGAAAAAAATGCTTATCTTATTTTAAAAATATACTAACCCTTTTTTCTTATTGCTTGTGTATTTGATTCTAAATGTAAATTTAAAGTTTTATCTGAATATTTATCTCTTTATTATGAATTTTAAATCTTGATGTAAAAGATAGTGTTAATATAAATGTAGTATTACATGAAGTTAGAAAAAAAATATATTATAGAATTATATACTGAATTTGTTGAATATTCTAGTTCATTTACTTCTAATTCTTCTCAATTTAATAATCAATCATTTTGAACTGAACTGGTAAGTATTAGTGTTGCTGAACGTATATTATTACAAAGACAAAAAAGACTTAGGGGGATCCGATTCTTTTTCTGAACTTGATAATTATCTTACCACTTCTTTTGAGTTTGGTGATAGTTTTGCAGATAATAAATTTTCAATTCTAGATTGGTTGAGTCGTTACGCCAATATATTTTCAACCCTTTCACTATTTGCAAAAAAAGTTTTAGCAACGCTGATCTTCACTGTTGTGGTTGAACAAGTTTTTAGTTAAGGAGAAAACATACTTGATGAAACATAATCTAGTATGACACCAGATTCACTAGAAGCATAACCATGCATGGATGATTGAAGCAAAGCCGAACTAAAAGTACAAGAGAATATTAAAGAAAATAAAGATTTATGTCATCTTTACGATGGGTCCTCAACAGGTGGTGAAAATAGTGACTAAGATAAAAGGGTGAAATTGGTATAAGATAAGTAAGAATTACGTGGGCTTTGATTCCTCCAAATCCTAAGAGGATATGTAGGCAACTTAATTTTTGAGAAAAAAAATTAAGTTCAAGATATTTTTTTTAAAAAAAAAATATGTTTTAATTTTTTTAAATAAAAAAATAAATTAAGTTGAAGACTTTTTTTAAAATAAATAAATTCAGTTCAAGTATTTTTTTTTAAATTTTTTAAGGGTATTTTTTTAGAAATCATTTCACAAATTTTTAAATTTTAGAAGAAAAAAAGTATTTTTTTAACTTTTATTTTACAAATATGCGATTCACCGAAAAACCTATTGGAGAACTAGCAGGAATCATCGGTTTTGGAACCATTGAGGAATTGAAACCAGAACTGTTAATTTTTTGTTTGGTTCCAGTTCTAGATTTTTTAGAACTGGAACCATCAGTACCACCAATTTTCGGAACGAAAACCAGAGGTTCCGAAACCGTGGCTAGATCTAACTAAGATTTTTAGGATATTCAAATTTCAGTAAGGGCATTATTAGAAATCTCATTATTACCTGTATATATGCTAATGCAAAATTTTGAAAATTGGAATGATGTTGCAACCAATTGAAAAATGGCTCATTATTTAAATTTACCTTTGTATTTTTCACGAAAACCCTTATGAGACGTTCAATTTTCACTTTGATCTTTTGGAAACTTTGACTTATAAAATTATATTTATTAAATATTTTGATTGACCTATTAGACATTTCAACTTATAAAGTTAGATAAATTAAATAATTATTGAATAATTCAAAACATAAAAGTTAAAGTACTAAAAGCCATATTAATCAAATATGAAATCAACATAGCATATAAAAGCCAAAAATCTAAAAAATTATGGTTGCTAGCGTGACAATAGGGGCAGAGCCACAACATGTATAGTGGGGTTAATCAAATATACTCAAATTTTTAAAAGTACTTATAAAATAGGGTTAAATTGATAAAAAAATTAAAAATATGAAAGATGTAGAGTTTTTTTAATTGATCCCACTAGAAATCAAATTAAATAAATGACCGCACCGAAAATATTTCTAACTCCGCCATTATATGATAAGATGTGATATTATTATAAAAATGAAAGTCAGAGTACCACAAAGTCAATTTTAAAATTTATAGTGCCACAAAATTTTTTTATTAAATTTTAGCGGCTAAATTATATATTGGGTCATTGAGCTTACTAAGCTTTTAAGCTCCCTTGCTAAGCTTCAATAGAAAGGTCTGGAGAAAGCTGCAATCAATAGGATTTTTCTAACCCTCAATAAAGAACGAGGAGTTCTAGTAAGATTTGTAATATGAATTCCTTTACGCTTATCCCCAAAATGGATAATTGGTGGAACCATTGGAAGATTTAGCCATTGAAAATTTGGAAAAAATGTAAGTGAACTTGTCTCTTTATCCTACCTCTTTCTTAAGCTAGAATGATATCACCAATTGACATGGTTAATTTCAAATCTTGAATTCAACTGAGTTGAAATAAGAATTTCATTAACCATCAAATCATTTCCGTTGAAAAATAAAAAAAAAAGAAGAAGACTAATAAGTAGACGTGGTTGAAGTCCAAATTAATATAATTTGGTGTGAGATTAGGTCAAGTCAAAATTATACCCAGCAATACAATGACATGTATTGTGAAATCATTTGACCTTTAGCTTTCCCAAAATTTCAGTGAATTCTAAAAAAAGCTAAATTTATTTATCATGCAAAACTTGATTTGAAGTTAGCGTAAGCAATGACATGAAGCTGAAAACAAAATGACGTAGCCAAACTCAAATTAGAATTATGTATTTCCATATTTGCCCCTAATCAATACCTTGTAAAATTCAAATACTATATAACAAGTAATATTAGTTCTATTTGGTGAGACATGACGTAATATAATTAAATGTATTTTATTATTATATTTATATTAGGGTTTAAAATACTAAGATCTTTCAAAATGATAAACAAAAACCTATATTTCAATTTTAACTTTTCAAGTTTGTGACGGCAAAAAGTTATATAGGGACAAATGATGATTACTAGAAAAATTGTTATTAACATATGATTTTTAAAACAAGCTTAAACCACAATAAAATGTACTATTATAATACAATTATCTCTTTTATAAATTATAATACGGTTATACTTATAATTTTTATTTTGCATTAAAACAATATATTTAAATATTTCTGGTCAATGTTCACCTTACCATTGGATGATGATCGAATTATTGAGACCGATATATATTATTTTCTTTCCTTCGTGAAAGGAAGCAAATATTCTAATAAGTTGGGATATATGTGATACATATTGAGAATTAATGTGTAGATGTTTATTATTTAAATAAGTCCACTGAATTGACCTGCTTGTGAATTTCATATGGAGCGTTATTTGTATCTATGAAATACTTAGGTGATAATTGTTCAAGTGATCATTTGACTTGAAATTACTAAGTTATCTTATATAGGGATAATTATATTTTGATTCTTCATTCACATTATTCATTTATCGATAATAAACAATGATAAATTAGACATAATAAGAATTGTATGAAGATAATTATGTAATTAATATAGGATTCATCACCCTAAGTAAATTACAAAAAATATTTTAATTGTTCTCTATTAATATTGATTAACAAATGCTTGTGCAAAGTAGAATGAAATTAGCAAATTAGATTAAAATTTTCATTTGAATGATCAATAGTTAAGATTAACAGAACTAACATGATTTTGTAAAACATACATACTTCATGCCTGATTACTGAATCAAAATATTAATAATGAAAGTACATTAATTATACAGATAAACCATGCATATAAATATTAAGTCAAATCACTATTGACTTTCCAAATATTTGTAGAGTCATAACATGTTGCGAGACAATGTTCTTGACCTTTAAATATTAATTAATTAATTATATTTTTTGTCAACATATTTAAAACCTAACAGATCATACAAATAAGAATAAATATGATAAAGTAAAAACAAAAAATAAAATCAAGTATGACTTGATTACAAATAAGTTTTGGGACTTTATTATAATTTATATTTAATTATGATTTTATTTAAATTATTAAGTATTGACTTAGTTAATTTATGTCTAGAATTTATTTTGATAAATTTTAGATTATACATAAACCTAAATATTTTAAATATGATTTTTTTAAATAGTTAAATAAATAAATATAAAGAACTAAATTGAAAATACTAATACCATATGTATTATGATTTATTTATTTACATTATTTAAATAAATAAATAAGCACAAATATTTTTTAGTTATAATTTATTTATTTAAAAGGTTTAAATAAATGAATATAATCTATTTATTTATGACCTAAGGCTTTCATATATAAAGTTTAAGAGGTGGTCTAAAATTGTATGACGACCTCCAAATTAAAACATAAATCGTAAAATGGCTAATACCACCATACTCTCTATTTTATCACCCCTCTAAAGTAGTTTTATACTTTGTTTGGAAAGAAGAGGAATGAAAACAATGAAGGAAAATAATGAAAAATTATTAATTTTCACCATAGTTATTTTCCACTCCTATGTTAGGCAAACAATGAAGGAAAGAAAATAGATTAATTTTCCTTTGTTTCGAAAGGGTAAAGTCATGAAGGAAAAGAAATTGTTATTATTGATATTTTATCATTTTAATCTGAGTTATCTTTTTAGCAATATATCCTATTTTTCCTTTTTGGTAAAAAAATGGATGCAATATCAATCTAATTTAACTTTTTTTGAAATGTAGGGGAGCTAGATTAGCTCATATTATTTGCATCAAAGTGAAGGACCCAGTACAAAAATTGTGGAGGGCATAGCCCCCCGTTGAAAATCAGGCAAAGAAACAGTCGCCCTAGTGATAGTATGAACTGACTGATTCGCTGACCTTTTAACAAAATTATAGGAAACCATAGAGAGTTCGTCAAATATAGACTTACAATCCCTTATAATAGAATCAAAATAAGAATAGTCTAAATTATCAGATGCTAAAGCATGACAAACAATTTGACAATCTGATTCAACTATCATTGGACTGAAAGACAATGATTTGGTCCAACTCAAAGCTTCACGAAAACATAACGCTTCACCCAAAATTGGATCTGAAACCACATGAGTAGAACACAATTAGCCAGCACAGCAATGACCTTGAGAATCCCTTATGATCATTCCCAAACCTCATAAATTAGATCCCAAAGCCATAGAAATATCAATATTGCATTTATAAGAGTTGTGGTCAGATGGTTGCCATTTTGTCATCATTAGAATATGGCTTACATGGCTAAGTGTTGGCTTATACTTTTGTGCCTCCTTCCATTGCTGCAGCAATTGATTAGCATGAAACACAACACCCATTGGATGAATTTGTTTGGAATTCCACAGTACTTCATTTTGGGCCCACCATATACAATATAAAGTCACCAATGCTTCATTAATCATAGCCTTTGGTTGACAAGCAATGAACTGAAACCACTGCTCAGTAATTCTATAATCACGCTAGCCAAGTGAAGTTAAAAGCCATACTTGACGCGCAAAAACACAAGATAATAGGACATGGCTCACCGTCTCCTCCTCAATACCATAAGAAATACGAACTGAAGATATTGGAACCCTTCAAGTTATTAAATTAACCGCACAATGAAGCAAATTCGATAGAAATCGCCAACAAAAATGACAAACCTTTGCTGGGGTTTTGGATTTCCATATAATACTCTAGTAATGTCCTGTATTTTGATTTTGTTGAGTTCATTATTAAGCTAGCGCATAACCAATGGAAACACTATAAATACCTCATCTTTCATGTCGCCATATCCATCTATCTTCAATTACTCGTAAAGATAGTGGGATACGTAAGATTAAATCAGCATCTCCTTAATTAAAAATCTACCTAATCTGAAACTCATCCCATCTGCGTGAATCTACACAAAATAATTGAAATATATCTTGGCTTTTTATCCACGGATCAAGAATACTTGTGACATAGGGATTTTCCTTTGTTAACCATGGATCACTACCAATCTTTGCCTTTAATCCATTGCCAATTCGAAGAACACATCCTGCTTGGAATAATGGACGTGCTTCAATGATACTTAATCAGATATAAGAGGGGTTAGACCCAATCTATGACTCCCAAAAAGTGGTGTACGGAAAATATCTAGCCTTCAAAACTAAACTTGCCAAGGAATTCTCCATTGCTACTAGCCTCCATCCCTGTTTAGCAATTAAAGCCAGTTTAAACTATCTAATTAGGCGAAAAGCTAAACCACCATGTTCCTTTGGGCAACATAATTTATCTCATGTCCACCAATGAATGCCATTTTTACCATCACCATGAGACCAATAAAAACCATTAAACATTGTTTCCAATTTTTAACAAATTCCAATAAGTAAAAGGAATAATGACATGAGATAATTTGGTGTTGCTTGGGCAACCATTCAAATAAGCATATCCTTCCCTGCTTTAGATAATAATTTTGTTCTCTAATAATTTTAAAAATCTCTTAAACTAGATTGCTTCTTATACTACAGTCGAAAATGCTATAAATTCAGCTTCCATTATGGACAATGCTATACATGATTATTTCTTGCTACTCCAAGATATAGCACCATTGTTAAGCAAAAAGACAAAATCGGTAGTGGATTTTCTCTCATCCGCATCTCCTACCCAATCAACATCTATATAGCATGTAAATTATAAATTACCACCTTGATAACACAATGTGTAACATTCCGACCCAGCAAAGCGATCCTCAGAGGGCAGGTCGAGCACGGGGCTCCTGGCAAACCTCTAAGAAGGCAGGCTAGCTAGGGTAGTGGAATACGGGACACATGAATGAATCAGATCATATATCGAAATGGGGGTAACTAATCATTAGAGACCTCTTTTGGTGGAGTGGCTGGAGAGTTGGAAGAACTCTAGAGTTAAACGTGCTAATTTGATAGAAATCCTAAGATGGGTGACCTCCTGAAAAGTTCTCATTTCACCTGCAGAACAAATCCTTGCGGGTCTTGTCGATCTTTTATGGGGGAGCCGGCTTGATCCAAAGTGGACAATTTCTCTGGTGGTTAGAGTCAGGGCGTTACAATTTGGTATCAGAGCCTGACCCCCTCCAGTAGATATATGGTTCGAGGATGAACCATGCGAAAGTTGGTGGGCCTGTGACATCCCGATCCGGCAATGTGATCCTAAGAGGGTGGGTAGAGCAAGGGGCTCCTGGCAAGCTTCTAGAATGGCAGGCTAGCTAGGATAGTGGAATGCGGGACAAAAGAATGAATCGGATTATATATCGAAAATGGGGTAACTAATCATTAGAGGTGCCTTTTGGTGGAATGGCTGGAGAGTTAAAAAACTTCAGGGTTAAACGTGTTCGTTTGACAGAAATCCTAGGATGGTGACCTCCTGGGAAGTTCCCATTTCACTTACGGGACAAAACCATGTGGGTCTTGCCGATCTTGTATGGGGGAGCTGGCTTGATCCAAAGCGGACAATTTCTCTAATTGGTCTTCTAGAATGGCAGGCTAGCTAGGATAGTGGAATGCGGGACAAAAGAATGAATCGGATCATATATCGAAAATGGGGTAACTAATCATTAGATGTGCCTTTTTGTGGAATGGCTGGAGAGTTAAAAAACTTCAGGGTTAAACGTGTTCGTTTGACAGAAATCCTAGGATGGTGACCTCCTGGGAAGTTCCCATTTCACCTACGGGACAAAACCATGTGGGTCTTGCCGATCTTGTATGGGGGAGCTTGCTTGATCCAAAGTGGACAATTTCTCTGATTGGTTAAAGTCAGGGCGTTACATAATGAGTAGACCGCTGTACCTTTAGGATATCTCAATATCCCTTTAATTGCTATCTAATGTGCTGGACCTAGATTGGATTGATATCTACTTACCATCCCAACGACAAAACAAATATCAGGTCTTGTACACATTATTGCATACATCTAACTTTCAACCATGTTTGCATAAGAAACTCGCTTCATTTTATCTTGTTCTTCTAGAGTCTTGGGGCAATAGGTGGATAACCAAGTCATCACCAACTCAAGTCATCACCTTTGGCAATAGGAGTATATATTGGTTTATAGTACACATATTGAATTGTTCAAGGACCTTCAAATCTATGCCTCTTATGAAAGAGAAAATAACTTCCTCAAATGATCCGTGAAATCATAACTCCAAGGATATATGTAGCTTCACCCATGTCTTTCATTTCAAAGTTGGAGGATAACCAAGTTTTGACATGAGTCAGATACTCTAGGTCATTTCCAACTATTAATATATCATCAACATATAATGACATTATGACAAATTTTCCATTTGATCTTTTTATGTAAACACTATGATCTTCATCAGTCATAGAAAAGCCATTAGACATGATTGTTCAATAAAAATGAATATACCATTGTCTTGAAGACTGCTTTAGATCGTAGATTGACCTTATCAATCTACAAACCTTGTGCTCTTGGCCATCTTTAATGAAACCTATTGGTTGAACTATATAGATGTTCTCATCCAATTTTCCATTAAGAAAAGCAGTCTTTATATCCGTTTAATGTAATTCTATATCAAGGTTTACCAAAATTGCCAAAATTAACCTTATGGAAATGAACCTCAAAATAGGAGAAAAAGTTTCTTCATAGTCAATTCCTTCTTGTTGGGTATACCCCTTTGCAACGAGATGGGCCTTATATCTCTCAATGCTGCCCTTAGCTTTACGCTTAATTTTGAGAACCCACTTATTTCCAATGGATTCCATTTCCTAGGAATATCTACCAATTGCCAAACCTGGTTTGAGAGCATAGACATCATTTCCTTTTTCATTGCTTTTATCCATTTATCCTTAGCTAGACATGAGAATACTTCCTTGACACTCTTTAGTTCCTTATCATCTTATGGGGTAATCATGAAAACTTCATTAATGCCTTCATCCTCAAAGCGTTAATGAGGAATGTTTCCACGATTACTATGTCTTAATTGTGATTCTTGAGGAATATTTTCATCAAGATCCATAGGACTCCAACTCAAACTAGGATCTACTAATGTTCTAGTAGGACTTGGATCGATACTCTATTTCAACCAGGATCACTCTCATTCAGATTTGGTGGTGGATAATCCACCAATATCCTCCCACTCGAAGGAAGTGATCCAAGAGAGTCCTGATCTAAGGTCTCAAAATAGAGAAAGAGTATGATGCAATTCATTCTACGTAGAAAAATCATTCTCTAAGAATGTGGCATCTCATGATTCAAATTCAGTTATAACTCCATTTTCATGGTCATCTATGAAAACATATCCTTTTGATTGTTTAGAATATCTCACAAAGATACTCTTTCTACCTCTTGGCCCTAATTTCTTATATTTATTAAAAGTATCATGAACATAGGAGGTGCATCCTTAAAGTTTTAGGATGCTTAAGTCAGGTACTCTACCTGTCCATAACTCATATGGTGTGAAAATGACTGATTTTGTGGGTACATGGTTGAACACATAAGCAACTCTTAGCAAAGCATCACCCCAAAAGGGGATAGGCAAATTTGCTTGAGCTATCATTGACCTAACTATTTCAAGAAGCATTCAATTTCTTCTTTTTGCTGCACCATTTTGTTGCGATGTTCTTGGAATAGTCAACTAACGTTCTATTCCCTTTTCATCATATAATTGTCTGAACTGATCAGATAAATATTCCAACCAAGGTTAGTTCTCAATACATTGATTTTCTTGTCTAATTGATTCTCAACCATGTTGATGTAATTCTTTAAGCATTGTAAAGCTTCAATATGTGAAATTAGGTAGACATAACCAAAACGTGTATAGTCACCTATAAAAGTGATGAAATAATAAGCTCCATGTCGTGCCCTCTCATTCATTAGACCACAAACATCAGAATGAGCTACTTGCAATGATATGCTGGCTCTAGTTCCTTTACCAAATGGCTTTCTTACTATTTTTCCTACTAGACAATGTTTACAGCAAATCTACCTTATGTAAATTAGCTAGAATACCTACTTTTTCTAAATGATCCATTCTTTATTGACCAATATGGCCAAGTCTAGCATGCCAAACATTCACATCATTCTCATAATTTTGTGAATTAATAAAGAGGGAAAGATTAATATTGGAATTCATAATCTAAACAATATACAAAATAAGAAAATTATCTAGAATATATCCACAACCAAAAAATGATGTTCCCAAACACAAACATATTGAATTATTATAGAAATGCCAGTTTAATCCTAATCTAAGCAAAATAATTTCTAAAATCAAATTTTATTGAATTTCCGGAGCATACAAGACGTCATGCAAGAGGAAGGACTGACCACCATGCAAAATTAATTTGCATATGCCAATTCCCTTTGCTTCAATGCACACATTATTCCGTACATAGATCCACCTTATTTCAATGGGTACACGATGAAAATCCACAAAGGCTTCTTAATCCCTCATCATATGGTATGTTGCTCCTAAATCTATAATCCACAAAGGATAGTACTATATTAGAAAAACAGAACTAGCAACAGAAATTTCACTCACATAAGTAAATAGGTTGTACCTTCTTAGGCATAATGTAGTCCTTAGCATAGTGGCTCTTATTGCCATAATTGAAACATTTGACCCTTGCAATATTTTTCTTCTTAGGACACTCTTATTCTTTTCAATTATATTTCACTTAGTCCTCTTAGCCCTTTAAACCTGCTTTTCCTTGCCTTTTAGATTAAATCGCTTAAGCTTCTAACCCATAGTCCCACGTGGACCATATCCAACCACATGTGCCATTGCACTTGATTACACAACATTAAACCGGTCAACTTCAAGTTCTAAAGTTGTGAAGCATCAATAAGGGTATTTATGGTCTCATTATGTCTTAGGTGCATCCTCATATTCACTCAACTTTCAGGCAGGGAACGGATAACAACTTGGATCATTTGTTCCTTACTCAGTACATGACTAGAGTCTTGTAATTCACTTATCATGTTGGACATTTCTCTTAAATGCCTCTTCATTGTATGTTCGGGACACTTCTTATAAGTGTCGAACTTGATAGTGAGTGAACTAAATTTTATGACGGACGCACCGCCAAACTTATTTCTTAAAGCTTCTTGCAAGCCCTTGGCAAGTTGAAAACTTTTGAATTCCTTCATAATGTCATCATCCATGCACTTGGCATTATGATACGTGCTAAGAAATTCTTTCTTTTCCAAGCTATATAAGCATCATGGTTTCACCTATGCTGAGTCGTGTTGCCTTCTTCAGGTTGTTCCATACTTCCATTCAAAGGTTCAAGAGCTCTCACTCTTCCAGTACATATTGGATTTTGACACTCTATATCTCAGAATTATCACCATTCAACTTGGCTCCTTTATTAAGTTTAGCAACTATACTCTTTATAACAAATGTCATTTGAATAGACACAAAATCTATATGTGTTGAAAATATATACCATGATCTTATTAATGTTTTATACATATATGAAAGAATATTACTTTCACACTCAATTGCACATGCTAATAATAACTCACATCATGCGGGAGTATCAAAAGGTTATTATGTTTTCAATCATCATCAATATATAACATGAGATAATATCAGTATTGCAAAAATAATAATTAATGAGTAAATAGCAATTATCCTAACCAAGTTACATTGTAAACCACAAATTAAATAATACTAATATTATATTTCCAAAGAAATATGATTAAGTCATTCATAAAGAATCAATAATTAAAAAATGTTGCTAACTAACCAATCTTGACATATCAAGATTGAAAAAAAAAAAAAAAGAAAAAAAAAAACTTATTAGAGAGATTTTCTCCTAATAGGAATAGACTTATCTAAAATTCTCCAAAGGTCACTTGGTAATTTCTTTAATATGGCGTCAACCTTACAGCAACCTTGTTGCGAAGCCCCACACTAGTGTATATGGTAATTCTTATAACCCCCATTCTGCAAATTCTAGTCATGAAACTCCGAATAAGTACAAAATATGACCATTTGTTATTTCTGCAAATTCTTTTTTTTTTAATATTAAATATAAACAAAAAAAGTGTAACAATCTGACTCTATAGTCGCTGGTCGTGTACCAGCAAACCAAAAAATAACTTTTCTTATTAAATCACATAACAAAAAGAAACAAATTCCAAACAAAAGCAACACCTCACCAATGCTGATCATGTCTCCTCTTGTGTTTTTTTTTTATCAATTAATTTAAATTAATCAGAAATAGAAAAAAAACACAAATCTACAATCTATATAATTAATCTAAACATATTTACACTTAAATATGCCCAACATCAATTCAAACTTTTGCAAACTATAAGACAAATGCATTAAGGCTCTGATACCAATGTATGAAAAAACAAGAGATCAAACACTCATACTTGATATATAAGGTGAGTGGGCCGAATACTTCCTCTTGTAATGCAGCAGATGAACAACCTCTAGCTTCTGTGTTACCAATTTGCTGATCTTAAGAGCAATCACAATCAATCGAACTGCTACTGTTGTCCACAGTCTAAAAGCCTTACTGTCTCTAATAGCGATGAAAGAATAATTAATTTTGTTTCTAGAAAGCTATCTTTTGTGTTTTTATATCTTTTTTTTCATATAGAAGAACGCATTCTCCTTTTTACTTAAATTTAATTTGATAACCGTAGCTTAAAAGAATCCGATTTAAACACAAACTCTCTAAGAATAATAACCAACTAAAATATTTAAATTTTTTTAAATGTGCTTAATAATAATTATTATCTTTTTTTATTAATGGACCCGAGTTAAAAGGCCAATCATGGGCGTATCCGTACCTGTTCCTTCATTCCAATACTTTTTAACTTGCTAAGACTTGTATATGCCAAATGTTTGAAAATTGAGCAATGAAAAGTAAAGGGATAAAAGGTATTTAGCTAAGAGAGAAGAAAAATAGAGGTTTGGTACTTTTAAGGAATATTTTTATCTTTTCAATATAAATTAATGGTAAAAATTTAAAATATTGACAAAAGCACGTAAGAGTTGGATGTGAATATAAGTTAGAAATATAATAGTGTATTGTAAGAAAATTAAGGACCAAATAATATATTTGACTAAAATTAAGGGACTAAATAGTGATTCTATTTTTTTTAGGAAGCTTGATTTTTTATAACTTTTTTGAAATAGTAATCTTTCTAGTCTTTTATTTATTGAAAGAGACAAAACTATTTTATATCGTTAATTTTAAATAAGTAAAAATACATATTAATTTTTATTATTTTTAATCGAAATAGATAGTGATATAATTGATAATAAATTTTATTTAAATAATATATTTATCCACATCCAATGCGCATAAGAGTTTTAAAGTATCATAAATACATGTTACTTTTTCAAAGCTTTTTTATATAAATTTTCACAATCTTCTTACTTTTTCTCTCACAAGAAAATTTATTCCTTTAACATATTTCGAAAAAAATTTTAGATATTACTATTCTTGTTTACGACATGCGTTGTATGTTAATTATACTCATTATATGTGCATTCTTTATATTCATTTAATTTTTTATTTTCATAATACTAAAGTATATATTATTATTTAGATCAAGTGGTTAAATTATATTACACTTTATATATACAGTAAAATATTTTTTTTGATTTTATATAAATGTGCTGATTCATACAGTTTTTTATTATACATTAGTTGCTTTCATTTTCTTTTTTAACGAAAAATCAAATTGATTTATAAAAAGCATCATATAGCTTCTATTATATGTTTTATAATTAATTTACATGTTTTGTTTATAATTTTCATAGCAATCTCTTATAGCAAATAAATATGCGTTACTAATAGAATAAGAAAGCAATATAATAAATCAACTTAAATATTTATAAATAATAATAATTTTTTATTTTTTAATTTTGTAGCCAATCAAAATCACGTAAGTATTTTAAAAAATTATATTATTTAATAGAAATAGGATTTGAATTATATAAGATATCAATATAACTAATCTCTAATTAAATAATAGAGATTATTTTAGTATAGATATTCAATTGGCCATTAACCTAAAAGTAATATAGTGGGCATAATTTTTTTAGGGACAATTATTATACACAATCAAAGCCTTTATTATTATTATTAGTTAAACATTTTAAAATTGATTGACTCTTCCAAAGGTATTAAATTTTATCCTTCACTGAGACTTTTAATAGAGTTAATTATTTAGTCTGTTAGATTTGCTTATAATTACAGTTTTGTCTTTCTTTTCTGGTAAAGCAGTACAATTGAATTTCTATTTAGTCCCTCTCTTAACAATAAAAATGACAATTTTAGACAAAAAAATAATTTAATAAAACTAAACTTTAAGCACCATTTAGAGTATTCTCCATCTGTTTCCATAAAATAATTTGCAGAAAAATATTTTTTATAAATTTTTATTTTTTGAGGTATGCTGGAAAATAAATCAATAGAATATATTTTTCTGGTCAAACAAAAATTAAATCATTTTTAAGGAGAATTATAAAATATTTTTCAGATATTGACAAACTTATTATAACACTATAAATCCTTTTCTTTTTTTAATTTATTAAGCATTGGTAGCCGCTATCAGTTACTATTCACTACCAGCCACCACCACTGATCATTGTTAACCACCACCGTTGGTCATTGACAATTTTTATAATTTATCATCTTTTTATTCTTCTTATATTTAATAATAAAATTTTAAAAATATGAAATTTCTACTCATCATTAGCATTTTTATAATTTTATGAGTTACAAATTTTAATTATTTTAACTAATTTTTAATATTGCAACCAAACAATGAAAAGTAAGTCATTTAAAATATATTTTTTCATATAGATAGAGTTGTTTTTTAAAAACAAATGGAACTAATATATAGTTACCGTTTAGAACAAATGAACCATGATTGTAAAATTCATTTATAAATGAATTTGTCATGTTTGGTATGTTGCAATTTAAAATAAGAAATTCAATAAAATTATGTTTGGAACAATTCTTAGATAAAAATTTATTGTCTTTATTTTCTAAAATAACGTTGACATAATGTTTTAACAAAAATACCAATATAAATAAATCACTCATATTTCACTATAATTAATTGATTAAATTTTAAAATTTTAAATTTTATGTCATTGCAAATGTTTAAATTTTATTTTTATTAATAGATTAAAATATATTGAAAAAAATAAATGATAATAGTTTAGTTAATAATATTTGAGGTGAATGGACAATTTAATTAATATAAATATTAGTGGGTTAATATGTGGAATTCATTTGCAAATCCCAACAAATTTATAGGATTTGAAGTAAGCTAATCCAATTCCATGGAATTCAATTCATAAAATTCAAATTTATATTTTTTTTTCATTCCAAATATAAAATTTCAGAATTTCAAATGAATTTTGTGAAATTCATTTATTCCAAACAAGCTCATACATTTTAACAATTGAATAAAGAAAATCAAAACATAAAGAAACAAATTAATTAATATGCTATAATTATTAATTATGCACCAGTAACTTCAAGTGCTGCTTTAATCCCTTCAGACAATTCATCAAAATAAACATAATAAAAAACTTATATATATATTATTAACTACACCTCTTCACACTCCAAACCAAAACATAACTAAACCCTTATAGAAGTTTACATAACATTACATATTCATATAAACTGTAATATATAATCATGGAATACCAATTATGGGAATGAAAGGAACATAAAAGCTAGAAGGAGCCAAACCCCATTCCCCTGGAAGAGGCAAATCAACTGTCTCTGATGAACCAAACTCTGCTGCCTTGGGACATGCACTGGAAAAGGCAAGTGGAGTGGAAATAGCATATGAGTTTGAATTTTTCTGGGTTTTCACAATTCTTGAGACCATGTTTTTTCTTGAGGCACAGATCTGGCTTTTACCACCAATCAGTTTGGCTAAGCAGTTTAATGGAGTTCGATGGTTTCTTGATGGTTCTGAAGGAAGCATAACTTCAAAAGATCCTTTACTTGTCGTTGTAGCTGTTGCAATCCTTTTCACATTTTCACACTTCACTGCAACCTTAATGCCTGAGACAGAGACGGAGACGCGTAAATAATTATATATTTTTTTATATTCAAAATTACTGAAATTGAGGGATTGTCCTTAATTTGCTATGACCCCATTTGCAAGGCAAGATATTTCAATATGAGATTTAAAGTAAAATTAGCTGCATTACCTGTTTAAATATATAAATTAATTTTTTATAAAATACTATTTTAATATCTAAAAATTAATTTAAATACTAATTTTTAAATTATTAAAAAAAAACTATTGCCGAATATAATTTTTTATTGACTCGGTTACCAATCTTAATGACTAGCTTTTGATGTATAGTTTTCTAAAGCTCATAGTGCCTCTAAGTATATAACAACTAATGCCTCTAAGTGTGAGATATTTAATTTCTTTTTTTTTATATAATAATATAGGTACCATACAACATCTACATCTAAATTCCAAATTAGTTTGACCCGACCACATGAATTCTTTAGAAAGTAACTTCCATTTCAACTGACTTTTTCCGGTTTTTTTTTTTTTTTTTTTTTTTTTTTTTTTTTAAAAAAAAAAAAAAAAAAAA
>CANUEP010110099.1:0-10727 GCA_947857235.1 Jatropha podagrica
GGCTTAAGAACTCCCAATTCTAGCTTCTACTAGTTAATTCTTAAGGATTAATCAAGATTCTATAATTTAATTAGGTAATTTGGTGGTATTTGGAGGTAAGAAAATGAAAGAAAATGGAGGAAGAAGGAAGAAGAAAATGGCGTGGAGGGAGATGGAGATGGAGAAGAAAGACAGAATGTCACTTGGTTAAGTAGCAAAGTCAAACTTTGCTTCCTTGGTTTATGCTAAATCAATGGCCAAGATCTAGTCTTAGGTAATCTCATCCAATGGCTCTAAATATTCCTCAAATGATTCATTTCTAAATATTATTTAACTCCTCAAAAATAATTCACCATTTTTCCTTCAATATACCACAATAAAAATAATATTCCCTAATTGCCGCAATTCTCTAAAAATATTCACAAAATATTCCATACCCTCCTGAATCATGCAAACATGCTCCAAAAATATTAATTATAATATTAGACACATGTGGTAATTTTTTCGAACTGAAATAATACCACGTCCTGGACTGATGGTACTATTCACAAACCGGTAAGCACTATTATCGACACCAAAAAAGATTCTGAAAAATGGACTGTTACAAGAGTGATGGCATATGTCACGTGGTACATTAGGATAAGAACTAAGCTATATATACCTTGCTGATTCTATCACCCTATGTCATACTAATGGGCATATATATGGTTAGTATGAATTTGACATCACCATATATGTCTCACTCCTGCACTAATGTACCACGTGATTGAGGAAAACACTAACCACACGTATATCATAACGTGGATATAATGTATTACATGGGGTCATATACTAATATAGCCTTGTCCCCACCATAGTCCCACCATACATATTAGTGAGTGGCTATCCTATGGCATATGATCACTGTAGTTAATGACTTGCCATACCATTCTATGGTCAAAACTATTACAATGACATCTAATATAAGATCACTGATCCCAGCTTAGTGAGGTGATTGTATGGGCTACCCTATATTAGATTGGGATATCTACCATATACGATATACTTATGTATGATGTATATGCTATCCATGGACATATTCCCCAGTAGCATAGTAATTGGGATGATAGTAATATATATGATATTATATGTCCTACTATCCATGGTATACTGATATCATATCCACAATGGCATGACTCGTTTATATGGTACACCATGTGTAACAGACTATTTTTCAATGTCAGTAATAGTGATTTATCGGTTTGTGAATAGTACCATCCGAGACTTGATATTATTTTGGTCCGAAAAAATTACTATGTGTATCTAATATGTTAATTAATATTTTTGGAGCATGTTTGCATGATTTAGGTGGGTAGGGAATATTTCATGAATATTTTTGGAGAATTGTGGCAACTAATGAATATGATTTATAATATGGTATATTAAAGAATAAATGAGAGATTATATTTTAGGAATTAATTAAATTAATTTGTGGAGTTAAATAATATTTGAGAGAGAATTATTTGAGGAATAATTAGCGCTATTGGATGAGATTACCTAAGACTTGATCATAGCCCTTGATTTAGCATAAAAAGAGGAAGCAAAGTTGGACTTTGCTACTGAAGCAACAACTTCTCTTTCTTCTTTCCATCTCCACCTTCCATGCCATTTCTCTCTTCTCTTCTTCCTTCACTCTTCTTTCATTTTTCTATCACAAATCACAACTAACTACCTAATTAAATCATAGAATTGTGATTCGACCTTAAGAAGCAAGTAGTAGAAGTTGAAAATTTTGAATAAAGATTTAGAGAATTGAAGATGTCATTGAAGAGGTAAGTTATGAATTTTTGGGTTTTGTGATTTTTTAAGTAGAATTTTAGGATTAGACATGAAATTAATGCATTAAATCATGCTCTTTCTATCTTGTATGTTAATTTTTTATTTTTATGGGATTTTCTACTATTTTGAAGAGGTTGGAGAACCATCCTTAAAGGGGGAAGAGAAGGTTAAGGAGTAGAGTCTTCTAAGCTTTCTAAAGCTTAATTGAGAGGTTAGTGCACTACTACTTCAATTCCTCTTTCATTTTCCTTAAGTAGTAAATTTTAGGTTTTTGATTAATTTTGGGGAATGGGTAATTAAATGTGTTGGGGAATGGGTAATTAAATGTGTTAATGTGATCTTCCAAGACTCTTAAGCATGGAAAAATGATTAGAAGGGAAAGAAAACATTCCTTTCCCCTTTATGCTTAATTTGAGCTTAGTTGAGCTTGTTAGTAAGTAAATTGATGATAGTTAAAACCATTTTCTTGTATTTTAATGTTTAAGAGTTTTGCCAAAACTTAAAGAAGGTTCGAAAGTGAAAAGATGAGTTTTTTAAGTCTAAATGAATTAAGTAATGGTTTTTAATGTTTTAATTAAGAGTTTTTGGTTTGAAATGTGGTATTTTATGAAAGGAAAATCTTTTTCCTATTGGTGACCTAAAGAGGCCGAACCTTGGTAAGGTTAAGGGCCATTGTATTTCTTTGATTTTCAAGCTTGATTTTGTTTTAAATGAGCTTATTAATAAGTAATTTTGTGATGGTTTAAAGCTTCAATTTGGATTTCAATGTGTAAGTATTTTTCATGACTTAAAGAAGATTTTGAAATGGTAAATTGGGTTTTATGGTTAAGTGTTCAAAGAAATGGATTTAATGATTTTAGAGAGTGGTTTTAAGTTGATAATTAGTATTGTAATGAAGGCATTACGAAAGAAAGGTCTTTGCTTAAAACATGAATTGGTTTTGGTGGATGTTTTAAGTTGTAAATTAAGTGATTTTGAAATAATAAGTGTTAATTTTAAAATGTATTAAATAAGGATTAATGAACGAGAAATAAGATTTATTGTGGGAGAATGCATTTGTTTTAGGCTCTACTATACATGATTCACATGTGGTATGATGAGATGTATTGCGATATGTGATCATGCTCGGGTTATCAGCCCCTTCTATTTGGTGGAGCTATGATCACATGCTAGGGTTATCAGCCCTTATAAATAGGCGGACGCACTTATTATTTGTGGTAGTGCTTGCACAAGCCACGGTGGTGCTTTCATAGGCCACGATTGTGTGATTGGTGGGTGGCGCTTCCACATGCCACGATGGAGCTTCCACAAGCCACGATTGTGTGATTGGTGGGTGGCGCTTTCACAGGCCACGATCGATTCTGCTTACATCCATTCGATATTGGTATGAGCCTGAATATGAAAAAAAGATGGAAGTTTATTTCAGTATAAAGAAATCAAAAATATATTTGTATTTATGGTATTTTCTTATTTATATTGAATTTGGTATAAGATTTTAAGGTGTGAATTTCTTTGTGATTTATTACTTAGTTATTTAATTTATAAATTATTTAGCATCACTGAGTCTTCCACCCAGCTCGTTGATTTTATCATGCGCAGGTTATGAGTCGTGGGTGCTACGTGAAGACCAAAGAGGTAGCATTAGAGTAGAGACATAGCTTTTGGGTAGAATCATGCAGTAGGATGAGGCTTTTGGCATGTGTAAAATTTTTGTAAGAAACATTAGATTTGTAAATATTGATATTGTAAATAATGAGTTTGATGGTTAAATAAGTAATATTATTTGATTATATGTTTAGTGTATGAATGATGAATTATAAATTTCTGGTATAAATGGTGAAATATTATCATGTTGGTATTGATTGAATTGTTATAACCTCTAGAAGTGTTACGTGATCTTTGTAATAATTTGGAGTTGAGGTTTGGAGGTTGATATTGGAAGTGTGTAAATTTTCTTTGTCTGGCAAGTTAATTTTTAGGGGAAACTATTGCGAAATTTTCATAGGAATTTTCCTAAACTTTATTTTTAAAATTTTTAATTACTTGCCTCCTTATGAAAATCTAACCACTTCTAATATTTGATCTAGAGTTAGTAAGTAGGATAAGACGGTGCTCCGACATCGAATGTGGCATCCGCCGTCTGGTCCTCCGAGATTGGGCTGTAGGTGTTACATTTAGTGGTATCAGAGCATAGGTTTAGCCAATTCTAGGATTTATCATTTGGTGTGAGAGTTATTTGATTTAGAGTAATTATATAAGTAATTTAAGTTAAATACATGTCATAATAGTCTGCTTGGGAATTTCTGTCCGATGTGAACCTATTGATCATTGTAGGTGTTCAGTATGTCACTACATCTATCTGATGAGGTGGTGGACAATCATGCCCCTCCTGAGGGTGTTATGTTAGAGGGTGTGCCGGCTGGTGGTGCCGCTGGCGGTGTATTGGGTTCAAATGTAGAGTGCCTCGGCTGCGGGTCCTGCGGGGCCTAATTAGGGTGATTTAGTGCAGTAATTGGTAGTTGCTTTGAGGAAGGTTGCAGGAGCAGTTCCCCAGGCTCCAGTCGCACCAGCCC
The DNA here is from genome assembly GCA_947857235.1 of Jatropha podagrica. NCBI lineage: Eukaryota > Viridiplantae > Streptophyta > Magnoliopsida > Malpighiales > Euphorbiaceae > Jatropha > Jatropha podagrica. The sequence goes on from CANUEP010110099.1 coordinate 4,371, forward strand.
CTGTTCCAATTTGTCCCCCGATAGAGAGACTGAGGAGGTATGGTGCTATTAACTTTATGGGATGGAAGGATCATGATCCTTTTACAGTAGAGTTTTGGCTCTAAGCTATAGAGAGGATTTTGGAGCAGATGCAGTGTAGTCCCCGTGATAGATTGACTTACGCCACTTCCCTGCTGAAGGAGGAGGCTTATTTATGGTGGGAGTCTGTGATTAAGACAGCGAGAGCTGAGGATATTACTTAGGATTTCTTTCTCTTTGAGTTTCGGGAGAAGTATGTGGGGGAGTTATATACGGATCAGAGGATAGCAGAGTTTCTAGAGCTTAGACGGGGTCGAATGACCATATTAGAGTATGAGCGAGACTTTCTGCGGTTGAGTAGGTATGCCGCTAAGTGGATTCCTACTGAGGCAGATCAGTGTAAGCAGTTTAGGAAGAGACTATTGGATGAGTACAGGATGCATTTGACATCTCGACCTCACATCACATTGGCTTCTTTAGTGAAGGCTACTTCTGAGTTGGAGATTATTCGGATGGAGAGACAGACTAGAGTGCAGAGGACCCAACAGGGTAGTCAGCATAAGAGGTTCCAGAGTGCTATATCTGGATAGACTTCTTGGCTCAGTTTGCTAGTAAGAGGTTCAGAGGTGGACCACAGATGGGGCACAAACCATGTCAGAGAGTTGGTCGAGGTACATTTACGAGATCAGCTCCTCAGGCTACATCTGTTGCTAGTGGCGGGGGCACTACATGGCCAGGTATAACGGCTTGCACTCAGTGTGGCAGGAGACATGTTGGGGTCTGTTGGGGAGCTTCGAGAGCTTGTTTTAGATGTGGATCCATCGATCATATGGTTAGAGATTGTCCTTTGGCAGCTATTGGTCCAGCTCAGTTGGTTGGGAGGCTAGCTCCCTATGTTCAAAGGGGTAGAAGGTAGAGGCCGTGGTGAGGCACATGCTACTGGGAGTCCGAGGCCAGTATTTGAGACAGTGGATACGCCAGAGGTTAGAGCATCGGTGAGGGCCTATGCTATCAGGACTCGAGAGGAGCAAGATGCTCCGGACGTCATTGCAGGTACATTTTCTATCTTCAACACTTTTGTTCTTGTTTTGATTGATCCGGGCTCCACGCATTCATATATATGCATACATGTGGGTAGACTAGGTAGTATGCATGCTGTCACATTAGAGTTGAGTGTTGAGGTCACTAGTCCATTTGGGCAGAGTGCAGTGGTTGACCAGGTGTATAGAGATTGTCCTTTTGTCATTCATGGGCATGTATTTCCAAGTGATTTGATAGAGTTGCCCTTCTGGGAGTATGATGTGATTTTAGATATGGATTGGCTATCACAGCATGGAGTGATTGTGGACTGTAGGCATAAGAGGATTTTGTAAGGTTTTTACAGGTGTTTTACATATTGCACAACGGAAATAAAAACTTGACACCGCAAAAAATTGCCGAAGATCCATATATTTCAATATTTTCGAATGACAAGGTTTGATTACAAACCTGGGGTTCGAAGGCACGCTTCATCATGGATAGACGCTGCTCCTTGGGGGAATGTCCTCTACTGGTATCCACACACGATCCCGCTAGACGAGTGCGTGGCTATAACAATGGGTGGCAACCAATCATATTCTTAAGGGATTTATTTTAAATTTTGATCACAAGTCTCATGCTTTGGCATAATGGCATATCACATGTCATACATACATAACATATACCCTTAACATGCCATTCTAATTGGATGATTATGGACATTTATAAAACTAATTTTCTTGGGCCATTAAGGAAGTTAGATGGTCAAATATCTTAGGTAGCAGCTTTTTAGATCTTCATAAGGTCCAATAGCAGCTCCTTGACTCGGACTCTCCAAAACTCCATGTAATTTCTTCAATTCTCCTTTTCTTCTCGGGTTACAAAATAATATCCTATTTAAATATTCTAATTATGTAACTATTACATAATAAAATAAAATAAATAAAAAATTTTACAACCCAAAATAAAAGAGAATCAAGACACACATGCTCTATTTAAAATTACATAGATCATTCAACCAAATATAATAAACCAATCACATAGGTTTTTTCTAATGTCCATAATCACCCATCATGCACAATAATCACATTAAATGCATTTAAATATTATCTAATAATAATATATATATTAATTATTGGACTCATGTGCTGAAAATAAAATTTTGACAATTAAAATTTTATATTTGATATTTTTCAAAATCAATTTGTGAATAAAACAATTTTATTCATATATCAAATCTCATTAAAACTAATTTTAGAAATTATAAAATTATTTCATAAATTAATTTTACTAATTCTAATCATATTAGAATTAATAAATTAATTAATTTATTCAATTTATTCTCTAATCCAATTAAGAATAAATTTACAAAATAATTTCATTACAAATTAAACTCTTTTAAATTTTTTTTTCTAAAAAAATTAAAAAAGTATTCTGAATTCAATTTTAGTCGCTGACAACTAATTTTAATGGTCCTCAAAATTTAATTAATTCGAAATTGATTAAAATATCAAATTAAAACTAATTTCAGAACTAAATTGAAATAAATTAAAAAAAAAAAAACAGATTCGGAGCCATTTGCATAACTCAAAAACATACAGGGATCAAGATGCAACTTTTGCATCATCTTCCTCAAACTGCAGAAACGGGTTTCGTTTGAAACCTAGCGCCGCCAGCCAGAGAAGTTTCGGCCTCTCCAGCTTCGGCGACTGCGCCAGCTCCACCAAGAGATAGGTCCACGGTGGTCGGACCACCACGGCCACTCTCACCTCGGCTAGACGTACGCTGTCTTGCCGGAAAAAACGTTTTTCATAATTTTTTTTTTATCTGAAAAGGTAGCACCATTGCAGCATCATCGGGCCTTCACCGGAGCACTCAGGGAGGTGGCATGCGTCTAGTGAGCCGAACACAGCACCACCGCCCACGTCTCAACAACTTCCGGTCCGACGATGGCAGCAACAGAACAGTTCTCGGTTCTTCAACAAACGAATTTCCAATTTTTTTTTTTAATTTTATTAAATCAAATTTAATTGAAGAACATATCTGGAAAATTCAAAACATCATATTTGTTGAAACATCAAATCTGAGCGGATGAATTAATTCGAAATTAATTTTAATAATTAATATATTATTTTAACACTTTAAACGATGACTCTGATACCATTATTGATTTCGATATCATATATGCGCAGCGGAATAATATAATTAAAATAAATTAATCATACCAACAGAGATTTGTTTAAATGAATAAGACAATAAAATTAGTTAAGAAGAATACCTCTTTCACAGATTCTTCGAAATTTCGATCTACAGAACTAGGTTGTCCAAACCATAAACCGTCCAAACGTCCAGCCACTAGCATTATTCATACAAATGGGCAATTGAAAAACTCTAAAATTACTTTTAGAAGGTTAAGATGTTAGAGCATATGATAGTGCTAGCTATCATAGGATTTCTGTTTTGTTTTGTGGGTATGAGCAACAACTCTTGTTCTCACGTTCAACTCTCGTATAGTCTATATTGTTTATTAAATTTTATATAGAAAAACCCTAGGTCACAAATAAATTAATTATAATTATTTATTTAGACCTTTTAAATAAATAAATAAATTATAACTAAATATATATGTGCTAATTTATTTATTTAAACAATTTGAATAAATAAATCATAATACATATATTATTGAAAATTTTAATTTAATCAATTACATTTATTTATTTAACTATTTAAATAAATAAATTATAATTAAAATATTAGATTTATTTAATCTAAAACTTATCTTAATAAATTTTAGACATAAATTAATTAAGTCAATACTTAATAATCTAGGTAAAATTGTAATCAAATATAAATTACAATTTTATCCTTAACTTCACAAAACTCATTTGTAATCAAGTAATACTTATTCGATTTTTCGTTTTCACTTTCTCATATCCATTCTTATATGTGTGACCTTCTAAGTTCCAAATATGTTGGCAATAAATATTAATTAATTAATATTTGAAGATCAAGTACATTGTCTAACAACATGTCAAGACTATCCAAATATTTGAAAGTCAAAGTGGTTTGACTTAACCTTTCATTGCATGACTTATCAGTGTAATTAATATCTCTTCATCATTAATGTTCTGATTTAGTAATTCGGCATGGAGTGTGTTTGCTTTACTAAATCATGTTAGTTTTCTAAACTTTAGTCATTGATCAGTTGAATGAAATTTCAAATCTCATTTACTAATTTCATTCCACCTTGTGCAAGGATTTCTTAATTATACTAATAGAGAACAATTAGAACATTTTCTCTAATTTACCTAGGGTGATGAATCCTCTCTTGATTACACAAGTATCTCCATATAGTTTCTACTATGTCCAATTAATCGTTGTTTATTATTCATAAAATGAATAATGTGAATAAAGAATGAAAACATAATCATCCCTATATAAGACAGCTTGGTAATCTCAAGTCAAAATATCACTTACACAATCATCACTTGAGTATTCCATAGACACAAGTAACTCTCCATATGGAATTTTCATGCAAATCAATTCAGTGGACTTGTTTAAATAACAACCACCTACATATTAGTTTTAGATATCACGTATATCTCAGCTTATGAGAACAATTGCTTCCCTAAGGAAAGAACTTAATATATACCAGTCTCAACAGCTCTAATCATCGTCTAATAATGAGGGAAACATCGATCATGAATATTTAGAGACATTACTTTAATGCAAATATAAAACTCATAATTATAATCATATTATAATTTATTTTGCAAAATAATATTGTCTCATGGACTTTATCTTTCACCCAGATTCGATCGATAGAGTATAAAAAATAAATAAATGCCTTTTATTAATAATCAAATATTTATTACATGAAATATTATATTCCAAAATATAATTAATGTAATTGGCAATAGGGCATATAACTAACACTTTGCATATCTTGACATCTCCTCTCTCAATGATTTCTCTAATGAGATGGTAACGCCTGAGTATATGTTTAGATCGCTGATGTGATCTAGGCTCTCTAGCCTGTGAAATAGTACCATTGTTGTCACAGTAAATATCTATAGGGTTAGTGATACTAGGTATCACTCCTAGCTCAGTAGTGAATTTCCTTATCCAAACTGCTTCCTTAGCTGCATCTGATGCTGCTATATACTTGGCCTTCATTGTAGAATCTGCGATAGTGCTTTGTTTGGAACTTTTCCAACTCATAGCACCTCCATTTAACATGAACACATATCTTGACTGCGATTTAAAATCATCTTTGTCAATTTGGAAGCTAGCATCTGTGTAACCATTTACAACCAGCTCATCTTCAAAACCACCATATACCAACAATGCATCCTTAGTCCTTCTCAAGTACTTAAGGGTATTCTTTACAGCGGTCCAATGACTCTCACCGGGCTCTGACAAGTATCTACTGGTCATGCTCAAGGCATACGAAACATTTGGTCGTGTACAAAGCATGGCATACATGATAGACCCTATAGTAGAAGCATAAGGAATCTTAGTCATACGGTCTCGATCATCAGATGTCATAGGACTCTGAGTCTTACTAAGTTGAATACAATGAGACATTGGCAAAAGTCCTCTCTTGGATTCTTGCATGCTAAACCTATTCAGCACTTTTCAACCGCTTTATATGGAACTCTATTAAGAGTGAATGCAGTAGTTTCTAAAGCATAACCCCAAAAGGAAGAAGGGAGATCTACTTAACTCATCATAGATCGGACCATATCTAATAAAGTCCGATTCCTCCTTTTTGACACACCATTCCATTGTGGTGTTTCAGGTGGAGTCAATTGCGAAATAATTCCACAATTTCTAAGATGATCATCAAAATCTTGGCTCAAATATTCACCACCTCAATCAGATCGAAGTGCCTTAATAGTTTTGTCAAGTTGATTTTGCACTTCATTTTGAAACGTTCTAAACATTTCAGAAGATTTATGTTTATGTTTCATTCGATAGATATAGCCATATTTACTGAAATCATTAGTGAATGTAATGAAGTACTGATGTCCTCCTCTAACACTTACACTTAATGGACCACACACATCTGTATGTATTAGGCCTAATAAGTCTGTGGCCCTTTGACTATGTCCCGTGAAAGGATCCTTTTTCATCTTGCCCAATAAATAAGATTCACAATTTTCAAATGATTCAAAATCACATGAATCCAAAAGTCCATCTGAATGGAGTTTTGAAATGCGTTTCTCATCGATATGAGCAAGGCGACAGTGCCATAAATAGGTAGGATTCATATCATTTGGTTTAGATCTCTTAATATTCATGTTATAGATATCTATATTA